>VBVR01003711.1:0-16583 GCA_011638315.1 Tetramorium parvispinum
GGGGTGGCGGTGGTGGAGGACGTGGCGGCGACGGCGGAAGTGGCGCTGGAGAAGGTGGCGGCGGCGGCGGAAGCGCCGGTGGTGTTGCTGTTGTTGCTGGCGGAAGACCGCCCGGTCCCGAGCCGGACCGGACAGCAAGAATTCACGACGAGGAGGACGAGGACATCACCGAGCGGGAGGACGAGGAAGAGGACGAGGATCCTTGCAGTTCGCCGGAGCCCGACCTTGAAAACGAATCCGAACCCATGGAGATCCAAGCCTCGGCTGTCACGGCGGCAGCCGCGAACCTCCACGCCCTACGCCAGCATGTGTTTAAGATGTCGGATTACTGGCAACAGCCACAACGCGGCCCGCCTCAACATTCACCCGGCTTACAGCACAGTCCCATCTCGAATTCGACGCAGCAGCATCAGCAGCAGGTCCAGCAGATGCACAGTCCGCTCGGCCAGCAACAGCAACAGCAGCAACAGCAGCAGCAGCAGCAGTCTGCGGTTTCGCAAGTGCAGCAGAACGCGAACGCGACTCTCGGGCAAACCGCGAGTCCTCAGCAGCAGATGCAGCAGCAACAACATGCGTTATCGATGAACCAGACTAATCAGGGCCAGCAGCATCAGTCTTCCCCGGCACCGACGACGCCGTCGCCGCAGGCGGATCATCAGGGCGCCATTGCCTCCAGCATGGCCCAGAGTCTGCACAGCCTCGCCCAGGCGCAGCAGACCATGTCGCAGGCGTCAAGTCCATCTCTGGCGGTCCAGGCCGTTCAGGCGGCTCAGGCGCTCAATCAGAATCTGGGCCAGGCGCTGACCCAGGCGCTCACGCAAAACATGCAGCAAAATCTCGGACAAACCCTACAACACAACCTGGCGCAGAGCTTGACGCCGAGCTTATCGCCGCAGCAGCAGCAACAGCTGCTCAACCAACCGCAAAATCTGAGTCAAGCGAGCCAGAGCCTGCAGCAGAAC
Source organism: Tetramorium parvispinum (assembly GCA_011638315.1). NCBI lineage: Eukaryota > Metazoa > Arthropoda > Insecta > Hymenoptera > Formicidae > Tetramorium > Tetramorium parvispinum. The sequence goes on from VBVR01003711.1 coordinate 963, forward strand.
ATCCAGAGCCAGGCGCAGAACTTGTCCCAGACGCTACAGCAGCAGGCACAGAACCTCACGCAGAACCTCGGCCAGGCGCTTAACCAGCAGGCGTTGCAGCAGCAGGCGCAAAATCTCACGCAGAATTTACAGCAGGCGCAAAATCTCACCCAGAACCTACAGCAGCAGGCGCTCAATATGGCTGGCACCATCGCGCAGAACGGCGGTCTCGCCGGCATGAACATGTCGGGCAATCAACAGCAAAATTCGCAGAACTCCATGCTGAGTCCGGGCGCGACCAGCCAGGACTCCCACGACGCCACGCTCACGGAGAAGCTTGTCAACGAGTTGCAGGTGAGAAGCCGCGGGACGGTCCCTCCCCCGAGTTTTGCATTTCGCGACCCGCGGACGAAAAAGAAAAATATATCTCCGCCGTTTCCACCGAGCGCATTATGCGCATACGTGCATACGTGTCTTTTTCCATTATCTTCCGCTCTGCGCGCTTCGCGAGAGAGAAAGAGAAAGACAGAGAAAAAGAGAAAACGGACGCGTGTCCCGCGACTCTCCGTATCCACTGCGAAGAGAGCAGCGATAAATAACTAGGGCGAGGCGACCGCGATAAAAATACATAACGCACCGATAAATAGGGTCATTCACTCGCAGGCCGACAGACGCCGGACAATACTTTCGAGCGAGGTTTCTCTCCTCGCGGGGAAAAATATTTATTCAACGACGCCCGTCGTCCGACTGCGTCGACGGGGCCCTAAGTATCGCGAGATATCAAGGTCCCTCCTACACGGTCGGCGTACGTTCGTTCGTTCGTGTAAATAGCGCGGTTGCAACGCTTCGCGAAAGTTCGTCGTCTCGCGCAAAAATGAGGCGCCGAGTTAGAGCGTGCGTTACTAATGCAAATTCTCGCTCAACGACATACCAAATGCCACTTCTAATTTATCGCCTGTGTGTTAACGCCGCTTGTGCGCGAACAACGTTTGCGCGGAAAACTCAGCGGAATTCGCACGCAACTGGCTTTTACGTTAATTTAGCGTCATCTTAACGTTACAGTCACATGTCATCGACAATTTCGTCGGTTTGATTACGCGACTGTACTCGGATACGCTGACCACGGTTCGCACTGATACACAGACACACGCACACACACACACATGCACACCAATAGGGTACGTTGACTTAATACATCGTACTGACTTACACGATCGTATACGCGGGCGTGAGAGAGAGATGGAGAGAGAGTTTGCGTGCGAGTGAGAGTGAACGACGGAGAGAGTGAGTGAGAGAGAGAGAGAGAGAGAGAGACCGAGAAAGCACGCACACGTCAAAGTAGCAGTGCGGTCCGCAAATGCGAACGCGGCCCACGCACACCAATGCGGAGAGATGCAGATACGTCTCCCGGGGTTCTTGACCCGCGCAACACAGATAATACTATACGCATACGTCATACGGTACGCCGGGAAGATGTTACCAAGAAAATATCGCGCCGTGTTTCTGCGACGGCATGGGCCGCGGAGTCTCGATACGATGGAGAGAAAGAGAGAGAAAGAAAGAGAGAAAGAAGAGCGTGAGAATGCGTGAGAGAGCTGAAATGCGGGTGTATGTGTGTGTGTGTGTGTGTGTGTGTGTGTGTGTGTATGTGAGAGTGAGAGAGAGAGAGAGAGAGAGAAGGGAAAAATCGCATCGTATCTGCCGACAGATAGCGGAACTTTAAAATCGCGTTAGCAGGTCTAACAGCATCGGCAATTTGTAATTAGAGACTATAAATATCACTTATAAGTAGAACCGAGAGAACCGAGAAAATCTTAGCATGGAGACACTCAAAGACACTACCGATATTTTCGTAAGCATTCTGTTCTTTTTTTTGCATTGTCAAATCGCGATTATTATCGCGAGTACTGATATCAATTTACACCTGATCGACCTACATCGAGCGACTCCGTAACTATCTCTGCGTATCCACACGAGATAGAAATACTCATTCCGTTCTCGGCTTGTCACTGCCACGGCAGAGCGCGTTCGTTTTTCTTTATATATATATATATATATATTCGAAGTAGCGGTCGCGGACTATCGTCCACGACGAAAAGAAGCTTTGTAGTAGAGACGATTAGTAGCGCCAAAAGGACGACGAGGATCAGGGACTAACATGAGCTATCCTATCTTGCCTGATAGTCTCGTGCCTCTGCGGCGGGGCTTGGAGGTGCAGTAGGTGCCGGCGGTGGTGGAGGAATGGGCAACATCAGCGAACGCACCCTCGAGGAATGCTGGTCCACCCTGCAGCGAGTGAGTTGAACACTCAGCCTGTTCACAAAATCCCTTTTTATTAACGCTCTTCTTGCCCATGCGCGTGTCCCTACCTTAAGTCCCACGCTTTCTCTCACCGACGGCCGAGGTTCTGTGGTCGCTCTGCCGCACTTTCTTTTTTTCCTTTACGTTTCATTTAACTTGTCGATCCTGCACGTCGCCCAGACGCGCTGCGTCTCGTCTCGCTCATTGATATTATTATTTTTCTTTCGTCTATCGACATTCAGCACCATTCAGTTCGTTATATTTTCTCGCCCGATTATGATTTCGCTTCCGCGTGAACTCCTCTGGAATGTTCTCGCGGATCGTTCTCGTCTCGTTTTGCATCCCGGTCGCTTTTGCTCGCTCATTCCGTTCGTCATTCTGATCTTGATGTTATCTTTTTTTTTTCGCCCCTTTACCCGCTGGCATGTGTCGTATATGTATCACCGTTCGTTTTGTATCTCCGTCAGCTGAATGTGTCGCCTTGTTCCTGTGCATTGTGTAATAGTCTTACTTACTCGTAACTGACCGCCAGCGGCGGTTCGAACGATCCTCGTTCTCGCTCGCGCTCGTACTAACGAGCGCGTCGTTACATCACACTATAGAGATTTAACGGATGACGCGTGGTATGTGCGGTGAAATGTGCGTCTCGCGCACCGTAACGTTTAGCGCTCGTGTCACGCACGCGACGAGAAAGTACATAGATCGTAAACGACAATTTTTCGGTCGACTGATCACTGACGCGCTGATACATTGGAGATCAGCTTGCACGATCGTCGATTGTGCGAGATGCATGTCGGAGGCTACCCTCCCCGCGCGACTTTGCGCCAACGCTGGCAAGACACCAAAGTACGGGAAAAGAAAGCGGCGCTAACGAGTCCTGAATTACGTTAAACTGTCGACTGATGAACGAAGCGTGAGGTCCCGGAAAGGAGAGTACAGCGCGGTAAAAAGGCGGGATACCTCTTCCCCTCCGTCCGCTGGAAACTTTAAAATTCTCAACCCCAGGACGAAACAACAATTTGTTTCGTTAAGTAGCCGCAGCGCTCTTTTGTTTTTGCGGCTTCTTTTATTTTAGCGGCGATAGCGGCGGCGGGAAAGGTAACAGGAGGAGATGGCGGGAGGCGATGGGGAGATGCGAAAGGGGGTGTTGCACGGGCACCTCGTTCTCTTCCACCTCGTCCTTCCTTTTCTTCCATCGCCACCTTAAAAGCCGTCCCGCGCCGCGCGCGCGAAGCGAAACTTTCGGAAAATCGCAAAAACGCCGAGCGATGGCGAAGTTTCCACGTTTTCCCGAGATTTAATTAAAACATTCGCCTCCTTTGTGCCGTCCCCACGCACCGTTAGCGGACCAGAGCCGTCGAAGCGAACCATCGTCCTTTCATTATGTCCAAGCGACGGGGGACTGATATGAGTACTTTCGATAGGCCGGACTTGATTTTTAACTCTTAAATCTGGAGATTCATTAATCTGCTACGGATTTTCTACTTTAATGCTTCTAAATCGATAGTATAAAAATAATATAAATACTTCTAAATCGATATTATAAAAATAATATAAAAAGAATATGCATAATTATATCACGAAATGTATGACGGTAGAACAATACAGCCGCACGGAAATATCTCAAGAAGCCACGTGTGCTTTAATTAAAATGCACAATCTTAAAATCTTTAATCAAATTTAGTTGAACTGAATTGTTTAATTAAGGATTGATAAGAATAATACACGCGAGTGCGATCAGCTGTTGTCTCTAACAATGACGCTGCCTTGATGAAAAAATTTTGGAACACTTGAGGATTTATTGTGAGCTCGTGGGAAAGGTGAAGGGTTCCGCGGAGTAGAGAGGATGAGACGAGTGCGCCACGATATTACATAAACATTCGCGGAGAACCGTTCTCAGGACCGGGGGTGCACCCGCGTTTTTTTGTTCCACCTCGCGCTACCTCGAAAATTAAAATCCAATTATTTCGACGCCTCTGCTCGACCCGGGTCGGCCGATTCAAATGAATTTTTTGCCCGCGCTACTCCCCAATTCGCTCTTTCAACGCGCGTTAAACCGGTTCGTTCAAAGCAACGATCATTGCCAAGTTGTATCCAGACCACGATCCACCCTTGATCGATCCGGGACTATGATTTCGGATCGAGCTGACAGCTGCTAGGAGAAACCAGAACCGTAAGGAAGGAAGGGGAGAATGGGAAAGTGGGCAGAAGAAAGGAAAATCCGAAAGATACCGAGCTGTTTTCCAACGAATGTAAATTAAAATTGTGACGTATTGTCATTATCTCAATGAAGACCTGTTGGCATAACAAACGTTTTTACATAGGTATTTATTATATTTGCGCTGGAAAGAGCTAAAACATTCTTGAAAATATGTATTAGCTAAACTTTTAGTTAAATAATTAAATAGAAAAAATGAAAAAGATTATGAATATGAAATAGAAAAGAAATGAAAAAAGATTAACGATAGAAATTTAATAACTTACTTTCGATCGCTACAGGATCGACAGATTTCTAATTATTTTAAGATATAACGGAGAAAATTAATAAAATGCGGGAGCACGAAGCGTGACGATAGTCGCAAAGTGTATGATTTAATAGTCGAGTGCGATGCGATGCAAAACGATCAAATAATGACTACGCTCTTCTCGCCATGATAGCAAAAAAAACGAAAAGAGACGTATATTATCTATTTGCTCGGCGTGGATACGTCTCGCTCCGGCATGCAAATCCCAAGAAATCTTCTCACGTTGCGTCCCTCGGAGAAGCGCGCGAGGCCTTTTTTTTCTCTCTTCGTGCCCGGAAGGTTCCCGTGTACTATTTAAATAACGGTTCTCGCGCGCGTGTCATTGTTTCACCGTTCTTTCTCTCTCAGCGAGTGTAACCCTTTTGGTTACCCGGGGAAAGGCAGAGGGAGGTGAAGTGGGGTTGTTCTGTGTTTCGAGTCGAGGAAGAAAACCGAAAGGACGGATGACGGGGAGGGGAAGGAAGAGGGTCAAGTTCCGTGCCGGATAGCCGTTACGGCAAAGACAGAATTACGACGTCTCAAGACGAGGGGCGCCCTCCCCTCCCTCGTTTTATCCCTTTTCGCTCGGTCCCGAGCGGATCGTCACGGAGTTTCTTGGCTTTTCAGTAATTTTCTATGATTTTCGGATCGCATGATCGGCAACAATAACGCGCGCGCATCAGCGGCCTCTTTGGAATCGGCCTAATCGAATGCGTTCGATCGCTCGCGAAAGTCGGTGAATCTGTGGAAGAAACGGCGGGGCGATAATGGCGGTGGAGATTTGTTTCAGAAATCTAATTTTCTCGGAGAAGACGAAAACATTTCTTGCGAAATCGCCGTCTGAAAGTAACCGGAATAACTTCGAGTACACTATTTTCGCGAGCGTAACTAAATAAAGTGTAAAATCAGGGAAAAGAATGGCGCGAAAAAATGACAACGTATTGCGTTATATAACTATTAGCGTAATTGGTAAAAAGAAATTGGCGATACTGGCGGCGGTGCTCACAAAAGACCCGGAATTTTCACAGTGAAACGACGATACGCGGCTCCCTAATGACTTTTCCATTCCGCTTCCACAGAGTAATCGAAACCGTGTGGATGCAATCCGCGGGCAGACTGCATCAAAGCCGCGGCTACCGTTCGCAAATGACATGTCAAAACTACCGTGATCGGTACAAAGAGTCGTTTACGGACAGAGGAAGGTGGAAGACGTCGCGACGGACACGGGGCCCGCGTGCACACGGTTCTTTCCTCTCTCACTTTTCTCCCCGTCTTTCCCCCCTCCGTCTTTCGTATGCGGCTTCGCCATGACCTACCCCAAACAAACCACGAGAAAAAGAGGGAAGAGAAGCGGCGCGACGCGCTGCGACTGGGGCCGCGGGGGCGGCGAGAAGCGCGGGGGGAACGCGCGGTAGAGAAAGAGAAAGAAAAAAAGAAGAGAGAGAGAGAGGAGGAGGGGGGGCGTCGAGGGGACGGACAGGGACGGGAAGGAGAGGATGGAACAGAGCCGCATTCGCGCCCACACACGCCCGAGAGGTTGCAACATGCGGATGGCAAGGAGTAGAGCTCTCCTTGTGCGAGAGAAGGAAGAGTGCTCGCGCGCGGAACGGGGAGGGATACGCGGAACGGAGTTTATTCTTCGTGCTTTTTTTTATCGTTCGTTGACTCCGCGCTCCTCTCTGCAGCCGCGCGCGGCGAGAGTGCAGCGCGCTGCTCCACGATAAGATTGCACTCGCAGGGGCGGCCGGGAGAAAGAGATAGAGAAAACCTTGTTCCACGAGACACAGAGCGAAATCCGCCCGCGCACGCCATGCGTACACGACCGCCGCTTATATTACATTTCAGCGCTATATATCGCGGAAATATCCCGACGTGGTAGGTTCGAGCGGATATAAACGGATTTCGCCGATTATCGTTCGACTTTCGCGGGAATTTGCGATAATGTAACGGAGTAGAACACGACGGCAGAGACACGTGTTGCGCGATTATCGCGCTCAGGACGGAAATACGCAGGCTATTCCAGAAGCGCGAACTCCTTTTTAATGATGCATGCATATATCAACAACAGTCGTGGTATTTCCGTAATGATTACATACATTACGCGGCGAAGAAGGCAAGAAAACAGAAGGGTGAGCGTCGCAAAACATCGGTACGCCGATAATAGACGAGGCGGGGAGGGCTGAAACTTTTCCGTGGTGGCCCACGCGAATATTTGTTGCGGGCAATTATGTCAATTAGCGGCACGTATTCGCGCGACGAACCAGCGAATTCGTTATTGAGCGGAGCATGCGAGGCCCGCGCGCGCGAAATCCGCCGCGAGCGAGTAAAGGCGACGACGAAACACACACACACACACTTTGCCGAGGTGACTGACCTCAAAGTTTCCCATAATGCATGCGCAATTATAGGGCAACGTAGGGACCGCCGCTGTTTTCGGCCTTGGTGGCAACCGAGCGATATTGCTCCGATATACGTCACGAGCGTGATATCGCCCGTCTATGAGTTCGTCAACGTTAATAATGCGGCGTGGCGAGGGAGATGCGCGGGCTCGCAAATAAATCCGCGTTCGATCCGCAGTCTAATTTTGAATTTCGTAACAATCCCGCGGATTCCGTATCGCGAGTGTTTCGCGATGAGTTGTGCGAGCCCGTCTAAATGGCTTCTTTACCGGCGTCTGCTGAGCTGACGTTGCTCCGCAACGGTATTTCGAACCCGTCGAACCGAAAGGATCGAGATCGCTGACGCTGACGCAAACGTAAGATAATGACGATGCTATTGAGACAAAGAATAATCATCCGCGATAGAGGGACGTGGAAGAAAGACGAAAAGAGATACGACTAGCTAACAGAAAAAGCGGGGCACAAACGCAATGGTAGCGAGAGTTGCCATTTCGTGGCTCTCTCGCGGTCGAGAAATCTCGGGGTCCGTCGCGTGTGGGAGAGAGAGACGGAAAGCGAGAGAGACCGCGCGCGTATCCGAGAACCTCTCCTCTCCTTTCCTCTCCTCTCTTTCTCGCTGGGGCCGCCGCGAGCGCGGCAAAAGATCGTTGCCCTTCTAAATATAAGTTTGCAAAATCGAACAGAGCAAAACTGCGGAGTTTTGCCGCGGTCTGCGCCGCTCCGTGTGTATATTGCCGCTGGATCAGCCCCCTTCTTCTTCTTCATTCTCTTCTTCTTCGTCCTCTTCTTCTTCTTCCTTCTCTTCTTCTTCTTCTTCCTCCATCTTCTTCCTCGCCGAGCCCTCTCTCACTCTCTCTCTCTCTCTCCCTCTCCTTCACGCCCGTATCCCGCCGTGAGCCATGTCGCTTAGTCCTCTGCCACCACCGCATCTTCCTGGACGTTCTCCTCGTCCCCCTCGCTTTTACGTCCACCTCCACCATCTACTTCGATCTCCCTCTCGTCTGCCTTCTTTCTTCACGTCGCGGCCCCCCTCGTGGACCCACGGCCTCGGATCCCCACTGTCGCTTCGTGACCTCGGTGGTCCGCGAATCCGCTCCTTCGGCCGCGTCGACTTTCGGGCGAAATTCGCTCGTTCGCACGAGAGCGTAGTCGTAGGTCAGGATCTGGCTGCGAGAGCGCGGGAAGAAAGGAGAAAAAGAGCAAGGAGGATAGAGTGAAGAGAGACGTGCGCGCAAGAGAGCGAGAGGAGAATAGTTCTCCGAGTTTCCTTCGCGGCGATGGCGAGACAGATATATCTGTGCATTTTGCGTGCACTCGGAGCTGATCGTCGAAATGCAACGCGGCTAAAACGACCGCAGTTTTCGCGATTTTCTGTACATACGCGCATGAATTTAATGCTATTAGACAGATATATCTATTTCAAAGGATTGCTTCAAATAATTCATGATAGAAATTATACTGTAGAAAAAAATTATCTTTTATCAAACAAAACAATCGCGAAATTATTAAAAATCGGCATATCATAAATCATTGATATGATATGGCTAAAGAATTAACAGAAATTAATGCAATTAATCTAAAAAATAAAAAATATTAAAAATAATGGTATTTTTTAAATTTTTATATAAAGAAGACAGAATAATTGACAATTCGTTGTTAATATACATTGTAAATTATCTGGCATAAAAAGATTGTCATTTGCTCAAACGGGCTGACTACCGAAATTCGAATGTTGGCCCGAACGTAGTCGTAGGTCAAGATCTGGCTGAGAATGCGAGGGAGAGAAGGATGCGAAAGAGAAGCTGGGCGCGTGGGAAGAGGAAAGGAAAGCGAGCGAGCGAGCGAGCAAGCGTACAGGAGGCGCGGGGAAGAAAAAGGCGTGCACGCACCAAGGAGCGGAGATAAAAAAGCGCGAGCAGGCCGGAGGAAAAAATAGCCGATTCGGAATCTGTGTCAGCGAGGCCGGCGACAACGACGCCGACAACAACGGCGGTGCACCAATGTCACACGCGCGTTGCGAGAAAAAAAATCTGCTAAAGATACGACGGAGAACTCGAATTGTTTCTTTATCCTTCGAGATTAAAAATGGAGGTCAGACGATTAGAAAGAGGGGAACCGATCGTCTCGCGGCCGCAAAAATTAACTCGGTCAGCGAAAAAAAAAAAGAATTGCGATTTCCGCGAAAAAGAGGGTAACTTTATCGAAAGTCCCTGGAAAGTATCTTAAAGATATCGGCGCAAGCGAGTCATATTATTGAAATACATTTTCATGACGCGGACGGTAAATCGTGCAGCCGCGATAATTGCTAATTAGGAAAGGCGCGTCGGTGCGACGCAAATGGATCAAGACACACTTCTCTCTCCGCGCGTACATTTTATCGTCGCGAATTTTTACACTCGCAGTAACTATAACGCCGCGCGGGCCAAACGGAAAAGCAACGACCGTTCGGAGCTCGCATGTTGCAGCAGTTCCAGCGTTCCCGGCATCATCATCATCGTCATCTCGTGCATGCGTGGGTGAATAGCCTGGCTCTTCCCGAGCGCGAGAGCAAAGGGGAGGGGGGAGAGTGAGAAGGACGAGAGATAGACGGCAATAGAGAAATGAAATGAAAGAGAGAGAGAGAGAGAGAGAGAAAGAGAAAGAGACAGCGATATGTGCAGAACTAACGCGAGACGAAGATAAAAGAAGCTGCGGAGAAACTATGAGAGACAAAGAGGAAAGAAGAAAGATGGGCACTGTCGGATAGATACTCCGACTCTCTCCGTGTCTTCTCTCTCTCGCTCAATCTCTCTGTTCGTTGCTCTCTCGTTTTAATCGTGTCCTTGTCCCGCAGATGGACGCAGAAGGAAGGTCCGCTCGGCGAGTCCGCTCCACGGGTCTGACCGTATCTTCCACGGGCCTTTATCCCCACTAGAATTTATCTCGGCACGTTACTATGCGCCTACGTCCCCACTAGAGCACGGTCCCAAATTTAACGGAAGACCATTGGTCGATTGCACACTACTGCCAGATTAGGAACTGCCTACGTGCCTACCACTATTTTTGACGGTCCGAATTAGGCGTTCTAAGCCGTCGCTCCCGAAGCCAATGGAGCGCTCTTCACCGACATGATCATGAGTCGTTTCGATGGCTATTCGATCAAGCTTACGTTCCGTCGAATGAATTAGCATATAGATTATTATAATCGTGCAACAAGATTCGTCTTGCAAAATCACTGTCTCTAAATCCTGTAAAAAGCCCAGACTTTAGAACGACTTGAAGTGCGATCCTTAATTCAACTTGGCGTCATCGTTGTGAGATCTATGCAACCCTAGTCGTCCCTGAAACCCCCTGTAGATAGAGCGTGCATTGCCGGCAATAGCAGCAGGCGCTACCCCACTCTCATACTCTCCTGGATCCGCTCTGGTGGCTTCTCGAGGCGAGTACTCTACCTTCGGACCTTCGCGCCAGTGCTCCCCACCGTATGATGTGCGGCCAATCCGCGGCGAGGACGCCGGCATGAAGCCTACGCGGCGACGGCCAAACCGATTCTCGCCGGCGCCCCAGCATTTTATACGGAAAAGACTCTTTAACGAAGCACAAGGTGCGCACGCACGATCAACTTCACGCGACACCACGCGCGCACCGCGTCACACATACATACGGGGAGGCGAGAGTGCGACGAAGACGACGACGACGACGACGACGACGCCGACGCCGACGACAACAACGACGACCACCACGAAGACCACGACAGTACCGACCACGAGGACCAGTGACGTTTACTCACTTCATCACCATCTCCCTTTCCTCTCCCACGCACTGTTAACCCAGTAAAAAAAACTAGGGACCAATCTGGAGTAAAAGAGAAGCTACGAGTGGTAGATCATTAGGACCAGAGACCGCAGGAGTTGACCAGTGAGACCGATCGACAGTGGATTCTTGAGAGAAAAAATCGAAAGAAGTGAGACAGCCAGCGCTCATTAATATAAGAAGAGTTTCACGAGGAAATCGCGTCCATCTTCGAAGGGACCAACGTGGGGACTTTCGGGGGGACCGCGAAAGAGCCTCGGGGGTGTCGAGCTGTCGATCTGTCTCGTCTCAGACTGAATAGCAATAACGCTTGTGAAAGAAGACTATTGACAACGTGTGCGCGGTTGACAGCTGACAGTGCGCTGGGTAGATTCCCTCGTCTCATCTCGTCTCGTCTCGTCTCGTTCTCCGTTCCTTCCTTTCCCGCTTCTACGTATTTCAATTCCGTCAGTTCTCCAAACGCTTCTTCCTCGTTCTCTCCCCCGTTTTCCCGACTCCCTTCCCCCTGTCTTCGTACAGTCTTCTTCTTCTTCTTCTTCTTCTTCGTCACCCTTCTCCACTGAATCCGCCGCCCCCACCACAGCGACCAGCCGCGCCGCGAAGTGCCGAACGATGAACTCGGGCAACAGTGTGCCATATTTTGTGATCTTTTTACCTAGCTCCTACCACTGCGATTTAACTGTGATCCACCTACTGTAGAGACTCGCGCACGAGAGGTAAGAGGCAATATGGAAAAGCGTGAATACACCAAGTCAATAGGGATGCGAATCAAGTTACCCGCCTGACCTTCTTCGACAAAAAGCGATGGAAAAGGTAAACAAATAAACGGGTACTTGACCGGTCCCTCCATTGACTGCGTGTAGCAGCCGCGCGCGCGCGCGCGGCAAGGAAAGGGGGAGCGACTGTGGAGAGCGAGCGAATGTCCTGCTGGCACCTCGTTTCATTTCCGGATTTAGCTCCATTGTTGAAGCCAACATGGCCAACTTGCCGGTAGTTCCGGTAACCGCGAGCGGAACCAGCCACGGCGACATTTGACGTCTTCGCCATCCACGCGCTCCTTCGTCATTCGCATTCACGAAACCGGCCGCGGTTAGCCTTAAGATCGACCCCGACGTCGAACGTGTCCTTCCTCAGGATCGCGTACCGCGGCCACACATTCCGGAACGAGGACGACGCGCTCCTTCGAGCGCGAACGACACTGCCCACTGGATGACGCGACACCGAGAGGAAAAATATCCGCGTTTACCGGCGTTCGCGCGCGAAAGCCTTACACTTGCGCGAAAACTTGCACTTCGTATTCCCGCGTCTCCGTTCCTCCCGAACAAAGAAGAAGATACGCCGGCACTTCGTTCGATCCCTCTTCTCCCGCGAACGTTTTCCTAAATCTGTTTTCTAAACGAAATTATTCCGAATTATGCGAATAAATCTACGGAAAAGCTTCGCAAACTTAAAACGTCGATCCAGTATATTTTGATTCATATTTTCTATACATAGCGCCGTATGATTCCGTCCTTCTATCCGCGGCATGTGATTTTCGTGATACGATAAATAAAACTCATAATCAGACAGTCACATTTAGCGCTAAATACGCACCACGAGATATACAGATCTAGATCACGATCAGCGCTGACCGTGTCTCTTTTTCGGGGTGTACTGATCGTGCGAGGCGCGTCTCGACCTACTCCAACGTCGAGACGGACTGATCGACCTCCCGTGACGCTCCGTCACTTGCCAGTCGGCAAGAAACTTGTCTCGGACGGTTTCGTGTGCACGAGCTCCGGCTACACAAGTCCAGCGTAATACTATGTATCGGAATTTTTCGTGGCTCTCAAGCCAGCGCGCGGCAGGCGGCACCGTAGACGACGAGATCGCTTGCGTGTAGAAGGAAATGAGAGCCGAGAGTGAGAGGCGTGGAGAGCTTGTTGAAGAAAAAGAGAACGAGAAAGAGAGAGAGAGAGAGAAAGAGAGTTGAAGATAGAAATTACTCGTATGCAAATAAGCTCCGCGAGAACATTTATTATAAAATAAGAAGTAAAAATAGTTTCAAGACTGAGAATAAAAATAAGTCTCGAGAACTTTCTTTAAAATAAATAATTTAAAATAATAAAAGAAGTCAGGATCGAGAGACAGAAAGGGAGATAAATGAAAGAAACGGCCACACGTGCAGATCGCGCGTACGCACGAAGAAAAATTATTTCGCTGGCAAAAAGCCAACCCTTCCCCGCGCGTTTCTCGTGGGAATTTCGTCGAGGCTCCACGAGGGGAGAAAATTTGAATTACCTGCGAGCCGCGAAAAAACTCGCGACCGAGAGCGAGCGAGCTTTGTTTTGTTCGGGCGAAATAACGAGCTCCGGCGGCTCTACGAGCGGAGGAAAAATCATCGGCCCGCGATAGCTAGTCATCTTGTTACATCGTCGCGGTTGATCAACGGCGGGCAACAATCGGAGCTTGTACTCGACGCTGCTTAATGTTTCGTTCGGTATGGCTCGAGAGGTTATTTATCTCGACAAGCGATCTATTAAGCATACCGACGCGATATTGTAACGCGCTTTCCCCCTCTCTTCTCCCTTCCTGGGTTCCCCTTTTTCGGTGGAGAGCGTTCGCTTTTCCGAGTTCGTTGACACCGGCGGCCGGCCGCCCCGCGCGCGCGATTCGCGAAGCGCGGGTGGAACCGAAGGAAAGATAGAAAAGACGAAAGGCGGGAGAGGAGACGAGGAGGACGGGATTTAATGAGAAGAAAAGACGCGGCGGAGTACACGTCTCGCGGAGAAAGGGAGGACGGGAGCGTTGAGGCTAGCGGGGAAAGAAGCAGAGAGAGAGAAAGAACTCGAAGGAGGATGTGGCAACGGCGCGAATGCAGAATGCACGCTGACATAAAACATACATATATGCAAGATGCAGCGGCCAGCATCCTGCGTTCTCTCTCTGCCAGGCGCGCCGCTTTGCGGACGGCTCGGCCGTGAGCCACGACGTGCAGCACGGCACTCTCGGGGCCTTCGGATTCCACGCGATTTGACTCGGTGTTACTTTTGACTATCCTCTTACGTCCTGGGAACGTTGATCCCGCTTGCGCCGAGACCTTCGCAAGAACGCGTCGTTACGCGACCTTCGCTGTATGGCGTCACGATATTTCGCACCTCGGCCGCCACTCCAAATTTGTGTCAATATTTAATCGTCATTTTCATTCATCGTCTACTATCGCGTGTACTGTAGAGGATCAATTAATGTTAGATAACATGTACCACAATGAGGCGTTACGTAAGACGCGTAAAAAAATATGATACTTGCTTGAACGAACGAACGAAATATTATCGTACTACGCTAAAAAAAACTGCGCCATTTTTACGCATCGATCCATTGCCTGGATCTAATTTTTAAAAGTCAGACTTTTTAATTACGATACTAATTTTATTGCGCATAATTTACAATTATTTTGCAACACCGTTTCTTACTTCTTACGTAACTCGACGAGAAAAAAAAATTATCGCGGCTCTAATCACGCGAATCCTTCAAGCTTTATCTGCGCATCGAAAACGAGGAGCGAAGAAAGAGATCGAGCGCATCGCGCGCGGCTGGTGAACCTGACCTCCGACAACGTAGCGGCGTCGGAGGCGTTCGGCATTCTCCCGAAGTCTCGCCGAGTCTCTCCGTCTCATTCCGATTCGTCTCTCTTTCTCTCCCCGAGTCACGCTTCAGCGTCATTAAAATAAATTAGAGATTATCAAAGACAGTTTGCCGGCTTTCTTTCATCAGCGACTCTCGCAGCGGAGCAAGACCGCGGCCGCGCAAGATCTTCTTAGGAAAAAAAAAGAAAGAAAAAAAACAGACTATCTCGAAACGGTGAAATATTAACGACGCACGGTCGTCTACGGAGTCGGATTCTGCGATGTTAAAATCGTCGAAGATATTCCGTCGCGACGTGTTATTCTTAAGAAAATTCCCGGTTCGCGGACGATGAGACGATAAGATAGCGAGAACTCGACCGTTGGTCGAACGCGCGCAATTTCTCACCGGCGCGTCAGGGTCGTCTCCAGTGTCGAGGATTCAGCAATCGGTCGCGTACTCGGTCAAGGTTGCGCGGATATCGAGACGTTAATGCCACGTCGGCCCGATCGACCGGACTCGCAAACGTGGTCGGCGTGCCAAGCGGCGTCGTTTCGCGCCAACGATATTTTCGATATTTGCATGTTTCCGCGCGAGCGGGCCCAAACGGCAGCGCCAATTTATTACATTCGCCTCTATATACGTCACCGCGGGCTTGACGTTAATTACACCCAAGATAATTTTCCCGTGCGGCGACGTCGTTTCGCCCGATCGATTTGCGAATTCGAACACCTCCCGCGTGGACGTATGTCCCTCTCTTTTTACGATTATCGTTACAATATTCTACGACTTATCGGACGGCGACTTATCGGAGCTGCCCGAGCTCCAGCTGTTGCCGGTGGGTTCTCTGAAAGCCCCGTTTCTCGAGCACGGCATGCACGGGCCCGTGCATGCTGCCCGGGGAGTAGGCGCGCAGGAAACGAAAACAAAGAGTCGGAAGGAGAGCGAGGAAGAATGATTTTCCACAGACTGTACCGGCGGTACTGACCACCGACAAGCCTGCTCATATTGTCTTACCTTGCCGCAGCCGCGACCGCGATCAC
>VBVR01003712.1:0-16581 GCA_011638315.1 Tetramorium parvispinum
TATGAATAGTCTTTATTAATCTTCTGTCTTCTTATACACTACGGACAGTATGTCGAGATGTGACCTGTTGAGACGTTGAGTAACGAATCTTGGAAAACGTATTCTGTACGAAATATCTCAAGCGCGCTAGAGGAAGGAAAGTAACTCCTATTGGCTGTCCCCACTCTGTGGCTAACATGGCGGCGCGCGAGGGAAATAGGCTAGTGCCTACATTTGGCGTGTCTTGCGAATATTTGACAACGCGAGATGGCGCGATCATAAACATTTTATTCATGCCGTATTGAATCTCGTCAGAGATCCAGTTAAAAATGGGAGAAGATTAAATGCACGCATCTTGCGTGATTTATAGCAGATTCAAAGATACTCGGATGAAAAAAAAAATTTAGATTCATACAGACTTTGTAGCTTTAGGCAAAATGCGCGTAATTCTCGATGGGTACATTAAAGGCCGATAATAGTAAAGTAATACTAGTAGAGAAATAATATCAATTTATTTAAATAACTGAGGTTTGAACGACAGATTATACAGAAACTGAATACAACAGCCAACACGTTTCTTTAACTTCCGGATCCGTCAGCAATCACATTTGTTAGCTATTATCTTATTGCGCGTCGGCTATATTGGCAACTCGCTCTTTATTTCCTTTTTTCCTTTTATTTGTATCTCTCGGCCCTAATAATCACAGAACCGGCTGCCCGTTGCTCGGTATCCTGGTGGTCCGTCCGAATCGTTCGTTCGGATCGATCGTGATTGGGTTTTGCACACGGCTAAGTGCACCGACGAAAAAACAAGGCGGTTGAGCGCGCGGGCCCGAGGCACCGTAATTTCCTGATCGTCCACCGAAACCTGACACGGGCGCTTTCTCTC
Organism: Tetramorium parvispinum; assembly: GCA_011638315.1. Taxonomy (NCBI): domain Eukaryota; kingdom Metazoa; phylum Arthropoda; class Insecta; order Hymenoptera; family Formicidae; genus Tetramorium; species Tetramorium parvispinum. Next base: position 869 of record VBVR01003712.1, read on the forward strand.
TCTCTCTCTCTCTCTCTCTCTCTCTGTATTTCTTTCTCTCTGTCGGCAAAGTGCACGTTGCGCGCAACTATTCGTTCTCGATTATTACGAAATATAAAACACATGTTCTTCGATATCTGCCTTAATAATCATTTAACTGCACAAGTAGCCCTTTAAAAATGATCATAAACAAGTTAATAACGTTTATCATTTTCGTCGCATCGAGAATGGCTTCACGCGTGTGTGTGTGTGTGTGTGTGTGTGCGTCGTGAAAACGAGAGCGCTCGATTAAAGCCGATGTTTCAATAAAGAATGCAATGATTTTTCAGTTAGATTTGATTAGGATTTGTTGGATTTAAGAATGAAATATGCGTTTACTTTTAATTAGGATCAATAAGCAGATCCTTGGTATCGTCGTAATTATTTACGTCGTATTATTCCCAGTGAGAAATGATGATCGAAAAGATCTCGAATCGATGCCTTTTCGATGTAAAAGATATCGAATCGATATCGATTCGACATCGATTTGATTAATTATTTCTCACTGGGTTATTCTCTTAATTCAAAATTGTATTTTACGAATGGACTAAGTAGTTTATTACGCAGTTTGCAATGTACAGTTTTCTTTAACAAATATTAAGATCAAAATTTAAAATTAAATAGATGCGTTAAAGGCTATGATGATTTTCCAAAAAGTACTTAGTACTTAGATGTGATTAATATTTGTAGCATTTAGAAATAATGCATAAAACTTGAAACGAAAACTAGTAAACAGATTTTCCAGTCAGAAATGCATACAAATGAACTATTCCATTTTTCGGCCTAAAATACGATTTTTTTAGACCATATTGATGACATTCATTCTTCGATATGAACTTCAATAATCTTTAATGAATAGTCCTTCGAAAATGATTAAAACAGTTAATGACATTAAACACTTTATTATATTGAAAATTAATTACAAAGTGTTGTCGCGAAAAAGTGAGAGCATTTAATCAAATCGAAATAAAAAAATAATATGATTTTGTAGAGGTTATTTAGATTTGATTAATACTTTTTGAATTAAGAAGCAAATCATACATTGATCTTCGAATTAAACTAAACAGATGCTTAACATAACTATATTCTCATTCGATTTTACATTTTCCGAATGGACTAGTTCATTTTTCGGCCTACGACATATAATTATTTAGCCAACGGCCTGTTCGTTTTTTGCTCGCGAGCTGAATGCTTCCATCTGTCTATCGTCTCATGGAGTGAAACTGAGAGAAAACAAAAAAAAGGATAGACTCAGACATGTTTTGTAGGAAACGATAGAGCGAGACAGAGACTAAACGAAACAAAATCGACACTGAACAGAAGAGAGAAGTGGAAGCGTTTAGCTCGCAAAGTGTTGAATAAGCTTGATTTAGGTTATATGATATAGCTATACGTATACTTCGATATCAAATGATCCTTTAATTGTACGAGTAGCTTTTTAAAACTGATTAAAACAGTTAATGACATTAAACACTTTGTCGCGATAACAATCGATTTATGTAGTGCAAAAGCGAGAATTTTTAGTCAAAACGAGATATTCACAACAAAGAATAATATGATTTCACAGAGACTATTTAGATTTGATTAATATTTGTTAAATTAAGAAGCAATTATACATGAATTTTGTAATTAGAACACTAAATAGATTGTTAACATAATAATATTCTCATTTGCTTTTCCGGAATGGTCTTTCATTTTTCGGCTTACGATGTATGATTATTTAGGTGATATGGACATATACATTCTTAGATATCAGTTCTAACAATCTTTTAATTGCACAAATGATTCTCTGAAAATGATTAATCAAATTAACGATATCACTTATATCATTTTGTCGTACTGAGAATTGATTTGCAAAGTGTTGTCGCGAAAGTAAGAGCACTTATAATTAATCAAAACAAAATTAATCGGAATAAAAAATGATATGCTTTCGCAGAGATTATATAGATTTGATTAACATTTGTTGAATTAAGAAGCAAATCGTATATGAATCTTGTAATTTGACTGATCCACTAAGCGGATTTTTTATGTAATAATATTTTCGTATGAATTTGCATTTTACGAATGAACTAGTCTATCTTTGTTTCTATAACGTATGATTATTTAAACGATGTAGACATATCGTTCTTTAATAGCAATTCTAATGATTCTTGAATTGCACGAGTAATTCTTTAAAAATAACTCACTAAGTAATTATATTCATCACTTTGTCACATTAAAAATCGATTTATATTATATTATTGCAAATAATTATAAAAATGAAAACCATTTAACTAAAAGTTCTAAAAAGTAACTAAAAATGTTTGTAGAGATCGCAATGATTTTGTAGATGTTAGATTTGACTAAATTTTTTGCATTCTGTAAATCTTAAATGCGTATTATTCTTCTAATTAAGATTAGCATGTACCTACATTTTTAATTCTTAGTAAGAGAGAGAAAGAGAGAGAATTGATATTTTGCAAATGGGCGAGCCCATTATTATGTTTAAGATATGTATATATTTTTCTCTTTGAATGTCATATTTCGTCTTTCTACTATTCTTTTTGTTGTTCATTATTCTACTTTTAACAATTGCGGTTGATGCAATATTTTTGGGAAGTATGTCTGTTTTTTTAAAAATGTTAAGATATTTTCTAAATACTTCAGCAATACAAAAAATCGTACATTGACTCGGATCAATGTCGTTATTAAAAAACTAGAAAAATTGTGTATATTTTATTTAGGACGTGTAAACAGAGATGTATCTCATTTAAAGATTTCGTCGATGAAAAATTGATTTAAGCATACTTTGGCAAAATAGGTTAATAGGTTTCTGTTCGTTCTTTATATTTTCATCGATATTTCTTATTCTATATTACTTTTTAGATGTTAGCATTAAAATATCGATGTCAAAATCCTTTTAATCTTGATATTAAAATATTAATATTAATATTTTAAAGTATTTTAAATATTTAAAAATTTATTTCATCGATGTAATCTGGCATTTTACAGACTATCTTTTTACTGAGATTAAGATCGCATTATCGATTGAAATCCAAGAATACATGTATCAAATCATATTGCTATACATATTAATATGTATATGTCAGACATTAACAGATTTTCTTTCTCCAATTAATATTTTTATTTTCGAAAGCATGGCTGATACAATTACTAGTATAGTTACTAGACAGTAGTAAACGTAAATTAAATTCAACTGCTCAAGACATTGGCTTCACACACGCCATTGACTGAAATTGCCACGAAAAATCGGACGACGAGTTCCAATCTATAATTTCCATCTCGCCGGCCTCGTTTTGAATGGTCGAGTTCCAATTTCCAATTCGCCCTCTCAATTTTCTTCAATGTAACAATCTAATACGGAGTCAAGAGCCACGGCAGTTGAGCTCGAGGACGGGCTGCGAGCGGCTCGCTTCGCGTTATCAATCTCGTTTCCCGCGGAAGAGAGCCGTCCTTGCGTCCCCCTGAAAAAGTCGCGGCGCGCGAAGGATCCACGGGGCCCCGGGGGAGGCTGATAGAGGAGAGCGAAATGGAAAAAGGTGTACCGTTCTCCGGCGAGAGAGGTAAACGAGCGGGTGGCGTAGCTCTCGGCGCGCTCCATCCCCACCACCGCCACCACCGCCGGTCTCGGCTGCGCGCCGCGGCGAGCCTGCGCGACTCGCACCGCACTCGCCCGCGAGACGCCGCAGCGACAGGTAGCTTCGGTACGTACGTCGCGCGCTTCGCGCACTCTCCGCCCTTCTCCTTCTCCCCCTTGCCGCCTCGTGCGATGTAAACACGGCCCGCGTTCGGCAGGTGGTCGCAGCTGCGAACACGCGCGCGCGGTGCGGTACCGTTCGCGGCCGCGTGTCGGGAACGCGGAAGAATATCTATGAGGGGAAGGCCGTCCTGTCGCGTTCGGCAATCGACAGTGATCGTGACAGTGCGTGACATCTCGTCAGCTCGTCCGCCGCGCGATCGAGAGCGCGCAGTGCATTATTCTTTCTCTCGTTCTCTCCGTCGGACGGTGCAGTGATCTCCCCCGTGCTCCAGCCGCGGACCCGGGTTCGCGAGTTCGACTCCGAGTGTCACCGCGAGGAGAGGAAGTTCCCTTCCCGGACACAGCTCGCTTTCCTCATCGTCCGAGAGACAGCCCGGCGGCGACGGCGTCGTGGGAAAGAGGACAACGCCGCGGATTTATCGGTGAGTTGTCTATTATTTTGCATCTTTGATCGAAAAGGATCGATTGACTAAGCGCTCGATGTATTATCGGAGCAATTTTCATGGGACGGGATTTAATCCTTTCGAATTAAATGTCATAGTACGACATTTCGTATGTAGAAAAACAAAACGCTGTATGAGATTACCAAGCTTTCAATTAAGCCTACTTAGAATTCGATCGGTTCAGTTATTAATGAGATCCGATAATCGAAGGATTTCTCAATACGACGTTTCGCGTATAAGAGGCACGGCCGTGTCTGCGCGTACGCGTAAACTTGGCGCGCGAGACACTACCGTGCCTCTTGATTTTGATGTTTACAAAATTATCGCTTCGATGTTTACAAAATTAATGTCGATCGTGAAAAAGTTTTGGTTTCGAACTTTGTGTGTTTCGATTAAAATTTCAGTTTTAATTTATCTTAGATAAAAAAAACTTGACAGTAAAAGCAAAGATAATTTATGGTAGAATTCATTCACGCGATTCGAGAGATGTTTATCATTTTTCCTGACTTCGTGATTGAAATTTAAAAGCGCGCGTGTCGAGCGCATTATTTTGTCAGATTATTTATTCCACATTCATTTAATGTTCCCCTCGTAAGAGAGTTACTGTATCTCGGATTCGAGACACGTTGGTACCGTGGGTAGGCGCGTTTCTAAATAACGAAAGGATTAAAACCTTAAAGCACGGAAATAAATTATGCGCGCCGCCGTTCGCGGCCGCGTGAATGCATGAGTAATGCATATTGAAATAACGCGATACACAATTAACATGCTATGCCACACGCGCGGCATTTACTCGGAATAATTTGAATAGACAAATTGTAGGGTTATTCGAACGCGCGTCATGATATACTTGGCCGCAATGATTTATTTTCGCAGCGGTGGACGCGCCAATTTTTATCACTCGCGTGATATTGGCGCACATCAAAACGACAGGATAAACAGACATTAATATTAATGTACAAGACGTTCCTGTATTTATCTGCCGCTGCAAACACGACGCGACTATTATTCATAAACGTTCACGACTCGCGAACCTGTCGTTATCGATATTATATAAAAAAAACTTTATGCTCTTTGAATTTCAAGGGTTCAGCCTTGAATTATAATAAGATTAATCTTGAAAACTTGCGAAAAATTTACGATTTTATAAATAACTCGCGTTTATTTAATAAATTAAACATTCGATTTCAATGGTTTGATTTAACGCGCTTTTTCAAAGAGATTGTGGGTTTCAGAATATTAATTCTTTGAAGACCAGTGACTCTTTAAAGAATCAGAGCATTACTTCATTAATCTTTAAAATTTTGTAAAAAAAAACCATATTTAACCATAATTTACTGAAACAAACTTTTTCTTCTTGGCAAAAAGAGCTAGTTCTGAAAAGATTAAATGTAGATTAGTACTCGAGGTTGCACCGAATTCCTCAGTTTACGACAACGAAAAATAGGTCGTGAGTAGTGATTAATTCCGTCGAGAAAATTACGGCATTCGCACGTGGGCACGCGTACGCTCGTTGACACGGCGAGCGGGTTGCACGCCCTATTTCCATTCGTACCTTCGCCATGCGTATATCGCCGTGCACGTGTGTCATACCTGTGAGAACACAGGTGATATCTCCATACGCGCGGCGGTCGTCCCGAGTCCGATTAGTTTTCGACTATCTCGCGTGACGTTGACCTGCTTTTGAAACGTTGCGTCGCGATACGTTCTCACGTGGCTAATCAGGTTAATATCCCATCGGATACGTCGTTAAATTTGTTTTTAGGTAAACGTAGACGGAATGTTCATTACACTTTATAGAATGTCGCCTCTCGTATTCCGCTCAGCAATACCAGCTTGCTTAAGACGCTCATAAATCCTTTCTCTTAATCGCATTTTAATTGCACCGAGCGTAATCGTCGAGTATGATGAACCAACTTAAATTTTTTTAATCGTAATATTGGGCAAGGAGAAGGATCGAGAAAATGAAAGGGTGACGGGATGAATGGAGGGTCGAGCGAAAAGGAAAAGAATTCACTGTTAAATTCGTAGTGTTAAATTATACTCAATTTGAGTCATTTTTAACTATTTCACCAGGTCACCACTGCTCCTACACAATATTTCATTAATTTTTACTAAAAGGAAGATAAAATTTTGACTAACATGGAAGTTAAATTTAATAAATTAACAACATATTGAGTAAGGCTTACTCAGTATGTTGCTAATTATATCTCATTTTAGTTAAATTAACCGAATATTGAGTAGGAGTTTACAGTGAAGGACGTCCAGACGATTCTCGCGATTCGTTGCCGAGCCATCGATCGTTCGCAGTGACTATAAATCCCAAAACACGGATCGGCGGCTCATCGGATTCGCGTTTAGTTATGGCCGTACTCGTTACGCGCCGGTCCGCCAAGTGCGTCTCTCGTATGCACGAGCATCTTGCAGGCACACACACGCATACACGGCGACACCGCGTGCGAACGTGCGTACGTGCATACGTGCATAGTTGAGGAATGCGCGGAGAATTTTCATTGCACGTGATCCGGATTTTTCATCGCTGCCTCGGTAGCGTCGCCGAGGTGAAAATAGTTGTTTACCTATAATAATTCCGCCGCAGGTGATCAACCTCCACGAGAAGCGGTTATTGCGACCATCCCCGCGTTATGGGAATGCGCGCCTGATTATCGTTGTGATTTACGGGCCTTTAAACGTGGGAAACGCCGCCGCTTTTGCGTTACGTTCTAAATTTTCAGTCATTTAGGCTAATGACCGATTTAGCTCCGAAAAAGATATTCGCACCCGAGGTACCCAGCTGTCGTTTGGGATTATCTTCCAGGGTTTAGTGGAACGTCTTTTCATAGCTTGAAAAAAGTGTGTATATAACCAATCCGCTAGTAATCGCGGATTACCATTAACGGATTTCTTTTATCAAGTATTATGATGATAAGTCTGTCAGTTTGCAAAAAGTTCTTTAACAAAATTTCGCGTATCTTTGAAACTTTTTGTATCTTTATATCGTGCTTGGAGTCGAGAATAGAGAATAAGAAGTTCCCAGTTAAAGATTCGAAATTCGAAAAGAATTGACGATAATTAATTTAAAAATTCAACATATTTACATGAATTTTCTTAAAACTGCTCTATTTAAAATAAAATTAATCTGGAATCTTAGATCGAGATCGGGAGAATTACTTTGTAAATCTGCTCGAATTTTTTTCGTGTCTTCTCGTACTTAGTTTTTTCGCGGCCTGAAAGACAGGCACAGATTGCGATAGATATTTCCAGATAAAAAGAATAGTCGCGCGGCGGGCTGTACGCGGGAAACAATGCCGACGGAGATGAGCGCATCTTTCCGCTTGCAGCCAAACACAATGCGCGATTTTTACGAGCACCGGTCGGTGGAGGAGATGTTATAGCTTTCGCGGTATAACCGAATGAGAAGTAGCCGGATGGACAGTTGAAAAATTTCGCATGGCTATATCCTCGTATGAGATTCCCTTGTGCGCGGCTCGCCTATAAATGTCGTATTCCGCCGCGACTTACTGCGTTTCGGAATGTCGTTTCCTTCCCTCCGCCGCATTCTGCAAATTTTCCACTCCACATTTATTTTCCCGCGCGTACTTCGCCGAGGTTGCGATAAATTAAGTCGGAAGTACTTTTACCTTCCATTGCTGTGCGATGATCTTACTCTGACAGGTGGCCTATTTAAGTTTCTTTCTGGATAATCGCGATAAATTTATATCTCACGAAACTTTGTTATATCTTTCAATTCTGTACAAAAGCCTCAAAATAAATTGGAGAAAAAAATATAAAAATCAGTCGAATGTGTCAGCGAATCGAACTTTGATTCGCCGACTATTCGGCGGAACCGTGCCGCGGAAACGATGCGCGGATCTGCGATTTCTGGTCGACAGAGTATGGAAAATGACCGCGGAAAGGTAGCCCCTCCGCATTGGTAGAACGTTAACGTGCCGTGACGTTGCCCCGTTAGAATACTCGGCGGCGGTCTACCATCGCGTTCGTGCGCCGATCGTGAACTTTATATTTGCACTTCTCCCGTCGTGCCGAATCCGCATCTCGCCCTCCGCATCTCTGCCGCTCGACCGATAGTCATCTTTTTCACGAAGTTACGGTACCCGCCGTTCGTTCTCGCACCGAAATTCGTGTCCCTCCCTCCCCCATCCCCTCTGAAAAATTCATTATTCACACTCGCGAGGGTCTTTTTTCACACCTTGCCTAATTTAGCAGACGCGAGTTAACGCGGCATAACGCAGACGTCGTGCGAACGTTTCGTCAGCGGGCCACAAAATACAGGTGTTGTTATTTTATATATTGTGTGCACGCACCTACTATTGTCTTTTGATTATATGTGTATACGCTTGTATCACGTGGAGGAAAGGATGTTATTTGTATATTAATCACCTTATCATGCCGTGCGTCTGAGTCATTCGTCTTGCGAAATTGTATAATTCTTCATTTTAGTCGAAAGCGATACGATTATTCCTGATATTCAAAGTTTACGCGTGCCTGAGAGGCATCGTAAATCCAGATAGCGTGAATCAATATAATAAATCAATGGGAAATATAACTGCGCTTCGTGAATTCACCGCGTTTATATATACCAGTTAGCGTCAGAATTAATTGGATACGTGGAGAACGTTGCGTTTTTAAATTCGTAAACGACGTGAAATGAATTCGTGGAGTATCCTGAAATGCCGCATAGCGGTTCTAGAGTATGCCCATAGGTCAAAGGTGAGATGAAAATTGAATGACCGTCGCGAATGAAACGCGGAGAATATTTGGGAGAGTCGTGACGATGACTGCTGCGCGCTGGAATTCGCGACGAAAGACCGAATCTGAATGGATGTCTGAATAGTAAATTAGTAAGGTGTCGTGCATATTAAATGTGACGGATGGAATAAATAGCGACCCGCTGTGTTTTCGTCATCCGACTTTTGTGTATTGGCGACGAGAAGCCGACTCTGGCTGCGCACTCAAGGTGATATTTCTTAAAAATTAGCAGGTCTGTGAAGTTGGACCTCCAAAATGCTAATTTTTACAAAAATTGATGTGACATTTGATTGTATGTAATGATCATGTTTGTTTACTTTGCAAAAAAATTAAAAATAAAAGTTTCATCATCAGTATTCTTAAACGCGTTTTTTCAATATACCGGAAAAAGAAGAAAAAAAAGCAATAGATAGTAGATTTTTTTATAGACAAATATGAACAAATGGTGGACAATCAAAATTTATATATAATTTAAAAAATTAAAAGAATTTCATTTAGGAATGTTAAAATAATAAAATTCTTTGTTTAATTTTAGTTTGTTTATAAGAAATGATTATTTATGGACAAACATGGACAAATTATGAACAATCAAATGGCATATTAATTTTGTAAAAATTCACATTTCATGATGCCAACTTCATCAAGATTTAAGATTAGCTGCGCGTGTCATCATCAAAGGGTTGATGATGATGGATTTGCTTATGAGTTTATATATTGCGGTCTATCGACGTGACTTACACGTTGCTTTGATAAAAATCTTGTGGTTAAATTCTGATAGGCCTTTTATTAAGAATATGCAACATTTTTTTTATTACTTCAAGAATATTTTAAATAGAAAGCTCGATGAAAAATATACCATCTTAACATTGTAACACGCGTGAAGGCTCAATTTATCCGCGCAAGGCGACGCATTAATTAATACGTGGCTATCAAGACGAGAGTAAGAGGTCAGAGTCTCATCCGAGCGGCTTGACTTCGCGTTTCAGCTCTCACCTTTTGGATTTTGTGGGTCAACCAGGTTTCAGGTTAACGATTATTACACCTCTTGCTTCCGAAAGGTGATCGATACCATCGCCGTGAGATGGATAACTGAATTAAAATGAGATGAAAGCCATATACCTCTCCTCCTTTTCTCTTTTTAAAATGCTGCTTGCTTTCATTTTAAATAATTTGTAATCGCGTCGGTGAAATTTGTTAAAATATACTTAAATCAACAGTAATAAAATTATGTTGCAAAGACGACTTAATCGAAAACTGCATTAGACAGAACTTTTATTTTTAATTGTAAACCTTTGATGCGATTTGCATCTTATACTCCCACACAGCTGTTATCGCCACAGTAAAGCAGTCCGTACCGCATCTCCGTGAATTCTCATCTCGTTTGGGTACGCCGGTAACCTTGGTACGCGGAAACGAGACCTTGGCGTGTGCAGACCGCCATAAACTCTTACCTAATGTTAAGGGGCCCGGGGAGATAAGGGCAGCGCGCCGCGCGAATGGCGAGCGCGCGATATAGCGAGCCTCGTTCGTCGTGCTCAATGGCTCGAGACTTTCACGAGCATTCCTCAACCGACGCGTCCTCCGGCTCGTTCTCTCTTCGCGAGAGAGCTTCTCTCGACTCGTCTCTCTCCTCTCTCTACCGGCCGCGCGCGGCTCCGTTCATCTTTCAGTTGCGTTCTCCACCTGCCTCGCCCGTCTTCGGCTGCCGCGCGTGTTCCTCACCGCGTACATTTCTGCGGGGCAACGAAGGAACACGAGCAGCGTCGCGGAAGTCCCGTTTAACCTCTCGAACTCTGATTTACGAAGCGCCCGACTCGCTGCGGAATGTTCATTTGAGATACAATGTCGGCAGTACCGCTATACGCAACCGCGAAGACACACTCGTTAACCCTTACGAGTTAACGCCCGTTAAACGTGAAATGACGTCGGCACTTTGGGTGCGACCGCACGTGTCTCGGAGCAATCTATAAATTTTAAACTGTATGTCGCAGGTTTCACTTTAGAAAACGCGTTTCGTGGTATTGCAATTTGATGGCGTGTATTCCGTGGCTCCCCATAATTATTGTTAGGGCATAAATTCATTCATGTACATGTTAATAACTCCGTCCACCAAGACTGGTGCTCGAAATACTGAGTTTTGAATATGCATAAGTCAAGCGGAAAGTCACTCTCTTTTAACGAGATATGACCTCACTTTCTCGTAATATATATTATTGTGCGTTCACTCTCTCCTAATATACATGTAGATTTACCAAAGACGAAATTCGATATCGAGAGAAAAGCCACGTGTCGCATAGTTTTATTTCGGTTGATTTTTTCAATAAGTACCGACTAACGCCTCGTTTTTTTTAAGCCGGACAAACAACTTCCGAGGACCGTAGGTCAGGAGAGATCGTAAATCTCCACCTTAACTGAGACGCGATCTCAGTAACTTTCGTGAAGCGTGCGGAGCCTAAAAAATGCGGCTAATATATTCTGTCCTAGAGATCCCTGACATGGATTTTTCTGAGGTATCGGCTCCGCGTACTGTTCATTCGTGCCAGCAGCATATTTAAATTGTTTGAGCATACCTCAAGATATTTTAGAATTTCAAGGATAATCTTTTGTGCTACAAATTAAATTGAAAAACAGAAACAAGTAAAATGTGAAAAAATATCTTATGATATTTCCATGTATTGTTTATTAATATCCAAATATAAATATTACTAAATATAATATTAAAAATCGTTTAGGAAAAAATAAAATCAGAATTTTTATATTTCGGGATCCTTGATAATCGAAAACTTTAAATTTGTGTTTAATGCTCATATTATCTGAATGTGCCAATATACCTGCGGTATATGATATTTACGTAGGAGAAAGTCGGACAAGGCGAGGAGATATGATGCGTTTGATTTACGTAAATAAAAATGCCGATGTGTAACCAGCCGACTTCACTCATATTTGATCGCGCGGCGATGGAAAGGCGGATGTTAAAAGGATCCGTGCCGCGAGGGAAATTGCGCGACACGTAAGAACGAGCGCGCTTCGCGCTCTCGTGCCACGTAAGAGGGTAAAACTCATTTCCCGCCGCCCGCGTCGGTCCCTTCTTCCTTCTTTGCATCGCGCGGTTTCCCAATGGTCCGAGACTGAGCACGAGCGGTTATTCAAAATGAAATTACACGAGTAGTTCCCTTTCGCCTTACGTATTCGTATTCACTTTGCTAGAGAAATAATTTAAGATGAGATTAGATCGCATAGTTCTATGACGGGACTTTAAATTGTTTCAAAAATTTATTTCTTCGAAGGATTTTAAATTTTCAATTTTTTCTTCTTTTTAGAGACGAGTAGAAATACATATTGAATGTGTATGTTGCGACATTTATTGTTTGAAAAATAATTTTGAAAGAAAAGTAGGATATATTTTCTTTTAAGTTGGGCAACATTGCAAGAACACTTACTAGATGAAACATAGCGACGATTCGTCTCAATACTTAATTATATGAGAATAATGCGAATGGATCGTGGAATTTCCTGTTAAAACTATGCTTTTCGTTTACGATAGATCGTAAAACAGCCCGTGCGATGATGCACGTGGGAGCGAAGAAAGCCGGGTATTTCTAAGGATTAATATTTGACGTGTGTCTCGGTCGTTCACGAGCGCTAAACACCGGCGCGCCGCTCGAACGGTTTCCATGCAATATTCATCGAACTCTGAATAGCGGTAGTGCCGTGTGTATTCCCGAGAAATGATTATCCTTTGAAAGGATCTGCATTCCAGCGGGCCCCTTTTTGCAAGGCCGGACATTATGGTCTCGATGCGGTTGCGTAACGTACGCGCGCGCGTGCGAGAACCCGCGTCCTTTTGGCCTCATCAACGTCGCGCGTATTTCAGCTCCATTTCATTTCCGTTTTGTTCTCCGTGAATAGTGTTGAATTTCATTCAAAAGGGAAAAAATGCATTGTACAATAAAATTAGAACGAGAAAAGAGAGTTTATAAAAGATCTTTTATCCGTGATGTTTAAAGCAAGGAAAAAATTCGCTTTTGATGGACATTAGAAGAGATTGTCATTCAACAATAAATTTTCTCCGCTTTAAAATACTCTACATCTTTTACTTATATTTTTTCGCTGTTAGAAAGAGATAGTGCTACATGTCAATAATTATAATAGAGATTATAATACCATTGAATCATGTAGCTATATAATAATTCGTATGCTAATTGTGCTTGTTTTAACCGGATGATCAATTGGTATGCTTCCGACATCGTACCGATGCGAATGTAATAACTTGGCGCTATAGCGTGTGCGCCGACTACGAATTCAAAATTAGCCCTTACCAATTATTCCAAACTCGTCACGTCCCATCGACAGAATAAGCGACAGAATAATCGAAGAATCGGACGAGAACGTGCCGTTCAATCCTCCCGATATCGATTCAACTTGACAATGTTTTGTAGAAGAAGTCGCACCGAGGTGACTTATCGATGCGTAACAGCTTTATTAATACGATACGTAACACACCGGTATTAATCCTGCGCAATTGAATGATTACCAGAGTACATTGTGCACATTGTAATTCACAACGCGGCTGCGACTCGTCGCGCCAATTTTTCGCTCCACAGAATTCGATCTCCTTTTTTATGAACCGGAAAATTGATGACTCCGCGTCGACTGTACACGGTGTCTCATCACCACTGATTGTTTTTTCAATTAGAGTTTCAATTTAGAATATCTCTTAGCGAAAGTATCTCCGACTTGAAATAGAAACTTGATGTCCGGTTTTCGTCTTTTATTATTCAAAAGTTATTTAAAAACCTAATTTCCATCGATATGTTTGGCGAATGATTCTCATTGTTGAATTTAATGCGGTAGTGAGTCGGCTTATATATTCTTCTCACGCGTACGCATTCATGCGGAGTACGCGTATGCGGTAAAAATATATGCATTACGCGCTGCCGCCGTTTACATCGATGATGCGCCTTTTGCATCGACTTTTATTCGCAGTTATTTCACCGAATCGATCGGCGCGCGCGGCCATGGAACAAGGAAGCCACGAGGAAGCTGGGTAAAAGGGCAACGTTACGGGCGTAGAAGAGGGAAACGGTGGGCAAATGCGGAAAGGGAGACGCGAAGGGACTAATGGTCCTAGGTGTATAGATACTTTCGTTGGCAGATAGATGCAATCGCGCGGAAACGTGGCTCCGCTGCGCTTCGCGCTGCGCCGCGCCGATCGCGACGTAAAAGTCCCTTCGGCCGCGCGGCAGAAATGATTATCGCTCCTGCGAGTCGAAGAAAACTTACGCGTGTATACAGGCGTAATTATATGTGCATATCCCGGCACGTAACACACGGGCTGAAACGGCCCGTGAGCGCTACGAGCAAATAGCTGCGAGAAAGAGGTGGAGAAGGAGGGAGAGCAGCGCATCCGCATGCATGCGTGCCTAACCCGCGAGTGTTCGCGCTCCGAGCGAACACTCGGTAATTATTTTCTCTTTACGCAGCAATTATTCGAGAAATCGTGTTATAACTTTATCCGCCTGCGCGTTATTAAAATCACGATTTTTATTTCGTTGATGCGCACCGCCTAATAAAGCGCCGCGTCGGCGTGTCCACGAGCATCCTGAGCTGATAAAAGATTCGCGCGAGGAAGGTCTAGTTCTTAATCCCCTTCGGCTCGTCTCCTTTCTATATCTGCCAGACGAAACGCGGCATCGTCCGGATGATTCATTCCTTCAAGTACGGTCGCTGCGCGGAACAGTTCCATTTTACGATGTTCATAAATATGCGAGATGCGTTCACAAATTACAGCGAGACGTTCTCGCGCACAAAGGTAGAAAGTGAGTGCTGTAGTACGTGCGGCGTTCTCTATCAGATCGCCTCTATACCGCGAGCGAGCGACTGTTGCGCACGTAGCCGGCATACGGCGCCTATTGTGCCTCCGGGCTCGGGGCGATCGTACGTAATGTGTTTTGGTCGGATCCTAATCTCGACGATGGCTCCTTTCGTATGGCTCGTGCGCCGTATAAAACGCACACGCTCTCTGGCAACACGTTTCACGTGTCCGGCATAGCTGATCGCCGCGCGCGCGGCGTATATATACTCGTACACATTCGACATATTCGATTCCATTGCCTTCCTTCGCCACGCCGCGCCGCCGCCGCCGCCGCTGCCGTCTCTTTTGTTCTCCTCCCATCCCGCGACCGGCGTATGTAATACGTATGGGAATGTGTGTCAGCGAAAGTAATCACGGGGAGCAACGAGCCGAAAACTACGGCCATCGATGAATCTGCCGTGATTCCTTAGAAATTACGCTTCGATCCTAGCCATCGGAAGTCTAATCAGTGATAGTAATCACGGATTATAATGGCACGGGATTGTACGTGACCTTCTGTACACCTGTAGTCTTGCAATCTACAAATTATATGTTTAATGAAGCTAATCTTCAGCCGAGAAATGCGGCTCCTCGATTGTAGCGAAGAAATGCGAATCTTCTCGAAAGTATCTAATAGTTGAACTTATATAGCGATATAGCCATGCGTTAAAATGGCGATCGGAAAAGAAGAGATTGCTCTTTCTAGTCTCTGGCAACGATAGTGATAGTAATAAGGGGATGAACGTAAATGGTCATCAATTTGCCTGCCACTCTTACTTTAGATTCACACAATCTAGGTGTAGTTGAGTCTCAGCCTGATCGATTTTAGCTTATTTTACGATTCTCGGCGTAAGAAAAGATATAAGGA
>VBVR01003713.1:0-16579 GCA_011638315.1 Tetramorium parvispinum
CATTTTTGAATATTTAATTTTATATCACAAAGTTTGATTAATAATACTCCATGCGACAAAAATGTCATTCTAATGACGAGTAGAGCATTGTCCTTAACTACGACTGCGTCAATTCGAGAACAATTGACAATCAGCGCAAGATAAAAGAACTCATTTCCCTGTGCTGATGAAATCATTTCATAAATTTCAGAATTTATTAAATGGAGTTTATTAATTTACCGCATCAATCGCAATCATTGAACATTCCTGCGTTAACTCGTGATTATATTTTGCCAAGCGAATTAAATTATTTTTAATTAATGAGCACAACAATTGCAAAATATTATTTAATAACATGACATCCAGTTTAAAATACAAAAAGAAATTTCACTCATTTTATGTGATTATGTGTATAATCACAGATAATGAATAAAATAGTATATTCAATCTTCAAATGTTATACACATATATGTTTGTATACGTTGTATATGATTGTGTATGTATGTTTCTTGATGTGCTATAAACTTCTTTTAATTCAATTTAATATCAATTAATAGACAAATCCTATGATGCAAACAATTTTCAAATAACTAAAACATTTAGAGATTTAAATGTTTAAGCCAACGATTACGCAAAACGCAGTACTCATGCATATAGCCATATTATCAAACGCGTAATCCTTTGATGTGTATTTTCCCGATATCACAATATCTATCGCATGATGATATTGTGATATCGGGATGATATATAAAATCCTATTTAAATACCTTTATCAAGCTTTATGAGTATTATGAATTCAACGAAGAGCTCTATTCTTGTCATTCTCGAAATAGCTGCGTATGACCAATTGCGAATAATTGCATTTGAAAATCTCTAGAACGATATCTTTGTCAATCGCAAATGCAACCTTATATCTAGAATTTTTCATGCACAATGAAGAATGTCATATCGTTTAGTGAAACGTTTAGAACGAATACGTTCAATATAATAAACATAAAATAAAATAAAATTACTTAATATCTATTGTTAAAATTAAATCTATTGTTAAAATTAAAATAGAAATTCTAACAAGTTGTAATATAAACCTTAATAAATACAAAATAATTGTAAAATTACAAAAAAATATAAAATATAAATATTAAAGACATTATATTTAACGCTTCCATTTTAAACATACTAAAAAATATTAATTACAGAAAAGCAAACAATTTTTCATGTATAAACGATTTCTTTGAACTCGCAAAAGCATTTTATTCAATTATTTTGTTTAAATTTATAACCACAGCAAGAAATTTAATACAAATTGTTGAATCACATTTAATTTCTCAAACAAGAATATCTACAGTGAATTCCATAATTACAGCAAGCATTATAAAATTACATACTAATAAAATAAATATTAAATGAAAAATTATTTGATTATATAAATTATGATTGTATTACATTTGTTTGCAAGTGGATTATTCACGATTGCACAACTGCCCCATATGCGTTGTGTATATTTGTCCTATACTTGTAAAAAAGTATCATATATCATATATTTTCCGATATTGCTAAATATAATTCAATACATTGAAAAACATACATTTTCTAATGCGACTGTAGAAAAACGTTCAATAATATTACTTCAGAAAAGCGTACATGCATTTCGACCATTCGAAATATGTGTATATGTAATATTGCGAGTATTATTGCGAGTCAGTTTCAGAATAAAGCCCCCAGGTTATCGTTGATTATAACAGCGATAATCAAATTATTATCAACATGATATTGCCGCGCACAGAGACCGACAAAGTCCCAGCGACGTTCAAATTTTATATCGCACGGCGGAATCCTTGCTAAGAGGATGTTAAATGGCGTCGACCCTTCGCGGCCGCAAAAACGCTGCAGTAAAATTTCCAGCTTAAGAATTCACAGCACACAAATGGATTACTTACACCAGTAAGCTTACACGAAATACGATTGTTAAGTGCGTGAGTATGATAGTGCAGAAGACATTAGCAAAGCAGAATAGCACTAAAAAGAATCGTTAAAAAATGTAAAAATAGAAACGAGGAAACGAAAGAAAGAAAATCGTCAAAAGATTCCGTCGGGAGTACTGAACAACATTGAGAAAAGGACTGCTTATCCCAAGAGGACTTCTTATACGAATCAGATAAAAGACTTTAATAAAGATTTCAATAATCACACTAGAATGATTCTTTGAAACAAAGATCTTAATACAATAAAGATATCGAAGAACGTACACATTGTAATATGTATATACAATGAATAAATCTTTCTTTACAATATTCTCTAATTATAACACGAAATGAAAACAAAAATTTGATCCAAAAACTTTCTATAATCCTTTTACTTTCCACTTCTCGATAATGTAAGAATCTATTTTTCAATTTAATCAAAGATAACTTTTCATAACATTCATAAGAAAAATTCAAGAAACTCAGGTTTTTGCAACCATCCATAATGCATAATCAATTTTACGAAGAATGATTTTTCCTTCAGTCTACAACCAACTTAAGAAAACATAAAGTAGAACGTTCCTTTTAAAGGGCAAACTTCGCTAGATACTCTTAAAAGCGTCCTTTTTCCAGATCCTCCGTATAGTCTAAATTTTTGTCGTCAAGAAAAATGGAAGGCAACTACGATAAAAATTACGAAAACTTCAACATAGAATAAAGAGTAGGTCGCGCCAAGAAGGCTACAAGGCGGGTTTCATTGGCAGTTACAACGCAGGCTCTATGATCAAACGAAAGTTGTTGCGAATGTATAACGCCTGCTTGCTGCTGCCTCGAACTCCTTTGACGAGACTCTGCAAAGACCTAATAATTTACACACGGCTAATTTTAATTGCATCGACATCCAAGATTAAAGTTTTTCTTTTTTCTTGAAACACGTGTTACTTTTTTAAATACTTTGCAAAATTTCACGATAAAAGTTGTTTGACATCGGTACGGAGTATGTACCAGTATTAAGCAAAAAGCTGAATTGCAATTCATCTTGCACAAGCATGTTTTTCTTAAAAGAAATTATTAATATGAAAAAGCTTCAAACTTTTTGCCGCAATCTGTCGCAGAAATTGTAAATTACAGTTTCACACATGAAATTTCACGTTCTAAATTTTATATGTAAATTATGCATATAAATTATGTTACGATAACTTCTAATTCCTGTCCGCGCTTAAAATACGTGAGAAAATTAATTTTACAGAAACGAAAATTATCACAAATTTTACAGCAAATAAAATTTGAGTTTATATATTTTTCGAAAGAATTATATTGAGAAAGATAATTTTATTTTACACGCACTGCATATGTGTAAAATAAAATTATGCAGGAATATTTATAGTTATATTTATATTAAATTGCAATTAAAAAATATTCTATTATTTGGAACAGAACGATATCACGTTTACATCATATATTCAATAAATTCAATATTCGACAAATATTGAAAACCCGATTGTTTCTGTAATCTTAATATCTCTCTAATAATTCATAATATCTCATTTCGGATATTATTTCTAAAATAACATGCATAATTTGCAAATTTTTTGTTGTATACGCTTTGTAAAACAATCTTTAAATCCATAGTCGATTCATTCCTGACTTTAACGTACATATAAATAAATTATGAAAGTATATATATATATATATATATATATACATAGAGCTGATTGATCTCGTAATTAATATAAGCCGAGATGTGAAATTCCCTGAAGGGACTTCAAGTTCCGTGAGTTTAATTTCAAATAGCTCCTAGCATGCTACATCCTATTGGGAGCAATTTACATATTATGCACGAAAGTAGTATATTGTACATGAACATTGCTATCTTCGACAATTAATTATATGAATCAAACCATAAAGCGTACAAAGATTCCAATATCCAAAAGAAAAGCAAAAAAATATTTTCTTTAGTACATTATAATGTTTTGCAATGGTTTGTTATACATATTTCTAATAGTTTTTGCTATGTATCCAAAAACAAAGGGTTTAAATAAACTTCACGTATCTTTCGTGATGCTACAAATAGTCACAAAAAATATGTATCTCTTGTTCGGAACGATATATCTGTCAAAATTGGCAAAATCTACTACGAATGATTTTCCTCTTTTTTTTTTTCATTTGGTTAGACGACTGAAAAATGGAATTGACTGTACGCGAGTGTTAAATGGCCGTGCAACAGTTCGTTTTCGTAGATGCAGTCGTGAAATCGTAAACGATGATGCCGAAATACATCGCGAGATGCGGCACGCATTGATTTTTTCACGAGGAACAGATTCGAATCGACTGCAATCGCGGATTGCAACTTTAATTTTCCATCGTTGCTACGCGTATCGCTCGAAATTGTGTACAGTGCAACTTAATTGAAATAACATTATCACTCCCTCAGGTTTATCGCCGGCATACAACATCGTTTTATTTATGTAGTCGAGAAATCACGGAAATCACGTTTTACCGAGATAACGCGAGAGAAATCGTGCACGTGTAAGAAAACAATTTTAATAAGAGTTTACGATAACGTTAAAGAACCGTGCGTTTCAATCTCGCGAAATTCGTAATTAAGAGAAAACTATCGCGGAAGAATTACCGTGATAATAGAGGGTTTTCGTACAATATATATATATATATATATATCTCCCCCGCGCGGTCGAGTTACTGTAATTACCGCTTACTCAGGTCACCGCTCATGATACGAACACAAGGAGAGCTTAACACGCCGGTGGTTAACCAAACGTTGCTGTCGTAGCTCGTATCTATTAATTATTCAGCCATAACTTCTCGTTTGCAAGAGAAATTAACTATACAATTCATGCACACGTACGCAGAGATAAATATGCCTAATGTATGGCAATATTGCGCGAGATGTGAGCGCAGCGACGAAATATGAAATTCCGATGATTGAATTCGAGGGAACGTGGACAGAAATGTTTAAGGAATGAATATCCCGGGGGTGTCTCCGGGGGAATTACATCATATGCGCGATTTCGAATTATGCGGATATGCTGTGTAGCGACGATAGTACGGGATTCAGACTCTCACATTGAAAATTCGATATAAAAAGTTTGCATCTCAGCCTATTCGCCAACTACAAATCGCTTCAGCGAAAGGGATATGTTAAAGTTCATATTTTCACGTTTTATACATCACGTTTATACACATATATGAGTTGCAGTGAATGGAAATAAATACTTTTCTTAGAATTGGATATGAAAATCTATGAAACGTACATATTTCTCATACAAAATTTCATTTATTTGATAGAAATGATTTGATAATCTCCTTATCCATGCCTCGCACGCATATAATGCATTTTATAAATGACCATCTCCAAATAAAAACTAATATAAAAGTCGTATTCTTCGGTGTAGCAAAGCTGAAATAGTTGCAAAACGAAATCGGGACGCAAACGTTAAATATTTACAAACGATCGACTAGATTTATAATCGACTTCTCTGTGGCGGCAGCGAAAAGCCGCGGGAACCTTTCAACCTGCCGTATCTGCGATGCAGATGTCTGCACGACTGAGGGAAAAGTTGCGGGTAACCACGCAGATATTCACACGCCGCACCTTTTAACGGCGGCTGACGTCTCGCTTCCCATTAGAAGCGGCATCGTGGCGATGCCATTTACAATGCAGAGCGCGCCGATGACGGCCCGCGCTTTTAAAGGGCGTGCGTAAATTCGGCGGCTCACTTTTTAACGAGCCATTACCATTTTTCCGCTTGGACGCATTTGCCGAATAAACTTCGTGCCATATAAATTCGAACCGGATCGAGTTCGGTCTCGGCATATGCCCTCTGCACTGACACGATCAATTTTAAAAAGTATCACACGTCAAAGGCTTGCAATGAAAATATCTCGCGAAGGATCTCGCGCGTGGGAGATTACTTTGCACGTTGATTGCTTCGCTGCCCATGGCAGGTTAATTGCCCTGCTCCTAGTTGAAAGACGATATTTTTCGTAAAGTTTGCATGCTCCAGATATTTCGAGCACTATTATATGGCAAATTATAAAAACAGCGTGCGACTTCGCAAAAAGCGTCCGCGAGAAAACTTGATTTTTATATCAGAGAGAATAAATTATTTATTTTTGTAAATAAAATTCACAATTAAGTATAATTATGGATATCCTATATGTATATTATTAACGTACATCGAGAGGATCACTAACATAGTTAAATAAGAGAGGATCTAACTATCTCTATGCGAAATATCTCAAATTTTTTGCACTCCTTTACATCAATGAATTCTTTGAGCAATTTAGAGTCAACTTTCCTTTAAGAAAAGTTTGATCGTATCCCATCTCTCTTCACAACTTTTTAATATTCGGGATTAAATATCCTTCTAACTAATTCTTAGATGAAATTCTGGTAAAGTAAGGTTCACACTTCAAGTTAAATGAAGAATAAAATGTTATGTAAAACTTAATTTAAGTATTCAAACGATTGAAAAAAGATTTGAATTTTTCATTGTATAGTACATGTAAAACTCGATTTATAATTGTAAATCTCACTTTAGATAATCTATTTGCATCAAATTTTAAAATAACATTCTACTTGCAATTTATATGCCACATTATAATAATTATAAATAAAATTGAAATTAATTTCATAATTTCTGAAAATTATTAAGTAAAATAGATTTAATTATTAAATGAACCAAACAAATATTCAAATAACTCAGAGATACTTTTCAGATTCAGAGATATTTGTTTGTAATAAATATTTTTGAAATTTTAACAAAATATTCATACGATCAAGCTATCATATAATCCGCATTGCATGCAACTGCAGGTCTCACACTATAGATCACTCATTTTTCAAAATGTATTTTTAAACCATGATAAATCACAAAGCAAAATCAGTAAACAAGTTGTAAATTTATGCAAGCTTTTTCAATAGGTTCCTGCTACCAAACTATTTTCACAATGTTTGAAAGTGTAATAAAATATAATTGATAAAAATATAATTACGAAAAAAAAATTTTCCTATCTTACATTTGTAAAAATTATCTGACTGCTTGTTTAAATAAATTGATTTTAATCAATCGTTAAATAAACAATTCTCGCATAGATATTTATAAAAGCAGATTATATAATTATGTTAAATAAAATTATTTGTTTTAAATATATGTATATATTTTTGTGACACATTTAAACAAATCTAAATATCGGTCAATTTATTTGCAAATATTCAATATGTTCTCTGATTTAATGATTATAGTTCAGCAACAAAGATACAGTTATTATTTAAATCCATACATTTCGTAGTATGAAATATTATGCCCTTTTTTCCAGCTTGTAACATACACGAAAGGATATTTATGATTGTGGGACACCATCGCGAAACAGAATAAAAGTGCAACAATAAAGTTTTTCGGTTTACTCGAGAGATTGTATTTCTTATGCATTGTATCGTTGAGCATACGAGTATTTCTCATACGCATGAATAATCATCGGTATGAATAAAAATAAGTGTAAGTCCATTCAGAAAATATAAAGTTTTAACTCAATTTATTTATTAACAAAATAAATAGATTTACATATTGATTCTGAATGCATTTTATAGTAAAACTTTCTACTCTTTATCGTCAAACATAGTAAAAGTTAAAGTGAAATTAAAATTTTACTATAGCAAACTTCCAAAGCAAATTTATTTATAAAACTAAAAAACAAAAAATGTAACCTTATTGATACAAGAAAATTATATACATTTTTTTAATTTTATACATATAGTATACATATTTTTAACAAAAATATAAGAAAAAAAGCACAATTCAGAAGAAGAATTATTACATAAAACTATGAAAACTTTACATTTCTTGAACATAAAATGCTTATTTCTATTCATCTCACTCGTGTTTATTTCTATTCATCTCACAATTGTTCCCAAAAATTAAAGGACATTAGAGACGGAACATTCATTCTGCTTTTTGTCTTATCGATATCTACTCACAATGTTTAAATCATACCATTGTTATTAAAATCGTAGCTCAATCGAAGCTTGTTCGAATCATTTGAGCTTGACACTGATCAGCTTGAAAGATTCACTTTTCCTCGCAACGTCGTAAGATCGAATGAAGGCTGCTGCGCGATAACGTTTACGATTACCGATCCTCTCACGTGATGTCAATAAACTCGGTGCGAATAAATTTCAAAGTTCGCAGAAACTTTGCACGGTCACAAAGTTTTATGAAGGTTGTAACGATGTTGCGGCTGTTCAGATGTAGAACGAGGAATAGAATAGTACAGTCCAACAGCTAAAGAAAAATATAAGAAGGAAGAAAAAGACATACGTAGGTAGATACATAGCAATAAAGCGAGAGAGAGAGAGAGAGAGAGAGAGAGGGAAAAATAGAAAGAGGAGAGAGAAAAGAAAAAAGAAAGAATAAAATAGGAAATAATGAAATAAGAGGTTGGAATAAGGAAATAAGAGAAACATGATAGAAAGCTAGAGAGACGTAGATACATGTACGAGATGAAGATAATTAGGCAAAGTTAAAGTTGTATTTTAACAGTTACTAATGACGGTGAACGCGCATTTCGTGCACGAAATTTCTCATTATTGTATGATAAAACATAATTTTTGCAAAGATTTAAGATTAAAAAATTTTAAAGCAAAAAATAGAAAAAAATTAGCAAATAATTTTTACATATCTTATTCGTTACGTTATCATAATTTGGCTCAGATAACTTAAAATACAGGTACATGTAATACACAATTTTTGAAACTTTCTCTAACCCAAAAAGTTTATCCGCAAAAAATATAAATAAGAAAATGGAATACTTCATCTAAGTCTATTTATTGTAATTTTATTTACACATTCAGTTCATAACATAAACATGAAAAATTTACTAATGACTGCGTTATTAAACAGATAATCGTCAAAGTCACTCTTCAAACATAAAACAAAGTTAGGCGAGCAAAATTATCCAATATTTGTGGTTAGCAAAATTATACCAATGGGTAATACAATTCGTTGTGTGGTAGCAATAGAATTATATCGCATATAAATGAAGTTATTTCCTATATAACGAGCCACATGAGAGATGAATGATTTCGAAACATGATTTAAATACATAAGACACAGAAATCACTACAATGAGTTTCGTGGTTTCGGTGATATGCGAGTAATGAAATTTAGATAATCTCCATAATTCCACAATCACTCAAATTTAATTGACTAAGTTGAGATGATCGAAATCACAGTTTGCAGTAACTCTAATTGAGCAAAATTCCAACAGAGCTTTCCAACAACTTTTCTAACAATTAAACCAATGATTTAGCCAAATTTACTGAAAACGTCAAAGTCAATTCAGTCAGATACCATTTGTACAGTAATCACAATTATCGTTAGAATATCGTTAGAAACGTGCTACGCAAAACAAAAGCTTAGAAAAATAAAAAAATAGATGCACAAAAGATAGATGGAAACTCAATCTATTTAAACAAGATCAAATTTCTGTTCATTCGAACGCATTCTCTTCGTGCTTGTTATTACGCCAAGCGCCATGTAAAAGTTGGAATTTTCATTATATTTTAAAAGCGTGTTTGGAATAGTTTTGCTTAAACTATAGATGATACGGAGAAATTGAATAAAACTCTTTATATCAACTCCAAATGTATTTCCAAATAAGTGGATAGTGCGTGAAATGCTGCTTACTTTACTAACAATGCAAAATAACAACATTTGCAAAGCAAAATTAGTCATCCTGTATGCCAACCTCTGTATAATTCATTTCTCCTTATAAACACGATCATTAGCATCTTTATTATTCTATGCACTTTTTTTAACTTTTTTTAAAACTTTACGGCGTCTGATAAGCTGTTCTGAAAATATTATTATACATACAATCAGCCCGTAAAATAGAAACATAGACCCATAGTCAGTGTCATGAGAATAATCTTATGTTTCTGATTTGCCGCTCTTCCCTAAGGCCAAATAAAAGAAAATTATTGCGACAGAGATATAAAAATACGATTTCTGAAATAATAACTGATTTAACTGTGTATGAATATATTCACGTTAGAAACAGGATGTGAAAAACTTATATAATTATAAAAAAAATGAGGATTTTTTAAAAGTAAAATCTTTATCCGTTTTAATTTCGTTGCAATCTATGAAAAATGTATTTAGAAAAAACATGTTGCACCTATCTTGTCATATTTATATAAAACATTTTTCTGCGATTTTCACTACTTTCGCGAATTTTCAAGCTTAAACCAAATTGTAATATATTGCGCGCTTCTAAGATTTAATCTTTATTCTAAATTCTTTTTCAAAGGTTTTTCTTTTTTACACTTATATAAGAATATATTGTGCTAGAAATATTTTATTTTTCTGAAATCACGATGTTAATAATTAATGAAAGTCGACTATTATGCAATTTTAATAATGTTGCGATTTAAAAAAAAAATCCAAAAACAATAGCCTATTACTCACAATCGATTCAAGTAATCAAACCAGGCCCGGCGTTTTTTGTGTGGATTGTGTGGAGTAATCCACACCCGAAAAGTAGGTGGGTGTGGAAATCCACATCCGGGAAATCCACACCCGGAAATTCCATATTCACGATTAATTAATAAAAAAATGTTGAAAAAATACCTAGAATGATGAAAAATAATTTTAATACTATAGATATACCTGATGGTACTCAATAAAAATTAAAATATTAATTTAACAATTATTATAACAATATAATGGTTAAGAGCATCTATGAGCCAAATGCGCCTAAACATCTTGGCAATATTAAATATACATAGAGATTTGGCGGAGGCTCTTATGGATGACAGCAATGAATTACTGAACGATTTCATACCCCAAAAAAAATAGAGCGTCTATGTTTTTTATTATAAAAAATAAGTAATTGATAAAAGTGATAAAAGGAAAAATTTGTGAACTTGAAAATTTCATGAACTACCAGGAGAATGGGGGGGGGAGGATTTTTCATAAAAAATGTCCACACTCTGAGCCGAGACAAAACGCCGAGCCTGAATCAAACTATATATGTATATATTAAAGCTTTTTATTTGAGAGATCATGGTGCAGAAATATATGCTCTCATGTTCTACGATGAGAAAGAGACACGGTCGAAGAATTCTGTATTGGAGTCGCGGACTTCGGTATTTTAATGCGCGGTACGAAGGCGCTGCGAAGAAAACTTTAAGCTGCGCGAGATAAGTGGGACTTAAGTTACCCCCAACTGGGCGATTTACGTAACGTTACTTCCGTCTCTCGCCGCGGCACCTCTTTTCATCCTGGCAGTGGCTCCAATAGGGGCGCATAAACCGCGAAGTCTGATAAGCGGTACAGTGGCGGAAAAGGTCCGCTAAACTCCAAACGTGACCGAATAGTGCATGAGATTGCGTGTTGGAGAGTTGCCGCATGGATTTATATAATACTTTCATGATTTAGCCTGCAGTATGTTAAATCGAAGTTGGCATGAATAGGAGAATAATGTAAATAGTTTTCTATACATAGGAAAGAGTCTCTCTTTCTCTCTCTCTCTCTCTCTCTCTCATATTATACATAAAAAAAAAGAATTTATACATATCTATATATTGACTATCATAAAACCTAGGCACTCCATCCTCTCTACTTGATTTTATGTCTTTGATACTTTGTGATAATTTAAATGTAATGCATTATTATATAAATACGTATTATGCAATGAAATAATTATTTATACATTTCCGGCTCGGAAGGGAAAACTGTAAGATTACGTATTGCAAAGTATTAAGATAATTAATTAGCCATGTTGCAATAACATATGTATATACTTATTGTTAGTATAACATTACAAAATAGTTACCAGTACAATATACTTTATGAATTTGTAAATTATATATTATTATGAATTAATTTCAATATATTATTGTTTGATTTCCATAAATATTGATGTTTTAGATAGAAAAAAATCAGGGCAATGCCGGATAATTAAAAATAGTTATATATTATGTATATATGTATATATGTATATAATTTTTAAAATTTTAATGATACAAATATGTTTTCTTGTTATATGCCTGCATATATTTTTCTAAAAAATAATTATTACCTTTTACAAACAAACTTTACATTTGAAATTTGCTTAGTTAATGAACCGTGAAATGTTGAAATCTAGCTTGTTAAATAACGTGAATTTTTAAATCAGGTCTTGTTAACGATAGTTTTGAATCTAACAACTCACTATTCAGATATGTGTCATTTTATTACAAAGTTTCGTATCACGAATTTTTCACCATCGAACGGAACGACATTTCTGTTTTTTTTCCCTCTTAAAAAATATATGAAAAATGTGTAATATAATTCAACATACATGATTTCAATGTAAATATTTTTCAGAATATGTCCATCAAAATATCCTAAAAATTTGAAAATGAATATCACAGTAAAAGCATCAGATGCGATACAAAAGAATTCAGTTGTACATACATATACCATCATCGAAAGACAGTCTATTACGCAACAAACTTCCCATCTTTCCCGAGTTCGATTCAATTATTATCGCGATACGAGATAGTGCATCGTGAACAGGCAGAAAACTCGTACGTTATTTTCCGGATGGCGTTACAAAATTTCACTCGCTCGTGCGCCACTGTAAATTATTGTTTCAATATTTAACGCGCGAACCCGGCCGTTTGTGATTTTCATGGCGATGCGCGCCATTCTCAAAATCACGTAGACAAGGAATAATTCATATTCGTTACTCGTGCGTGCGATATAAAATTCCAATTGTAATTTTCCTTTGATTTACCGACCGTATGGTTATACTTCATTTGTCGGATGCATAAAAGCGTGGATAGCGCCGGCTATCGCTAAGCCGCGGACATGATGGATAATGTATCGGGCACACTAGACCGTAAATTACATACGTGACGATAGTTCTTTTATTGTAGTATCATCTTCCGCATTTGTATTATTTCTTTTATCTCAAAGGTACAAGTACGTATATGTCTCACCAAAAATAAAAAGAAAGAGAAATGAAGCAAAAATGTGAAAAAGCACATTTAACGAACGCGTACTTAATGTCTGTTGTAAAAAAAGTTTCCAATTCTTTTTTCAGAATATTCAAGAGAAAATCGTTGGACGAAGAAACGAGATTGTTTCATCAATCATGTATTGTACCTGAAGCCTTTAATGTTCGAGTATCTAGTCTACACGGCTTTAATCCAGTCACTTGGATGCGCTGCGAGTCAATCGTAATTACTTGCCAAGTATCGCGTTTGTACAATATACAGGCTAATTGATGACCATTGCGTCTAGCGAGCGCTTTTACTAGCACTCTCTCGCATATGATACAATGTAGGAATTAAACGTTAGATGCCACTATAATTAGTAATAACTAAGTATTGTTGAGTGTTCATATCAAAGAAATATATGAAGTAATTATAGCCTGGTTTATCATACGTATTGTATATGTAAATGTACAGCAATATTCACGGCAATATCATTTTCTGATATTTCATTTTCTATACTAAAGATTTTTCAAATTAACATTTTCATTTCAATGTATTAATAAATGTTTAATATTTTTATATTAAAATATCAATATTTTCCATTTTTACATTTATGTATAGCGATGAATTTAAACTCAGTTCATTTATGTGACATACATACTTATATTAATCTTAAACAATTTGGTGCCACAAAAATTTTGAAAAGAAAGGAAAAATTTCATAATTAATGATGATGACTCTATTAATAAATTACCTATTAAAAATCCTTTTTTAATGATTTCATACTTGCTAAATTAAGATATATATGAGTATAAAAAAAAGAAGAGAATCATTTATGTTAAAATTAATATCTTTGTCTATTCATTTTTCACGCTATTAAGAATTAGAAGGCAAAGGTTCCCTATAATCGAGTTTTTTTAGACATCCCGCATCCTTTATTAACAAATTTTGCGAGCGTGACATCGCAAAAATAATTTGAATACACAGCGTTGCGAGCGCAAAGGAGTAAATTTGAATGTCACTATACTACTCGTACGTTATGGCTGATCGCGGATTTAACGGAAGCCAATCCAAAACAGCGCTTTCCGCTTGCGTCGTATATCACCAGTGCGAATATCTGGCATGTAACGTGAATATAAGCTCAAATGGTCAAACTCTTCGAGCGAGCCCTTACGTAACTCAAGACCAGTTTGTATTCAACTTAGTTGAAGCCCCCGCCGATTCTGATACGTACCAATTAAGTGAACTAACCGTTATAGATGTAACGTTAAGCTTGTTAGTGCATACAGATGGTACGTGGCGCAACTTCATGCAAATGGTACGATATCGGATTTGGCACCGGTGCTAAATAATAACTGCTAAACAAAAGGCAGGACGTCAAATGCGATACATAATGTATTTAATAGTTAAGTCAATTCATCAGTGATTCCCCGGACGTTTCCGCCGGTAATTCGGACGTCAGCATCAGCAGCGAAGCCACACGTGATGCACGGTTACGAGAACGACTGACATCCCCATGTAATTATCCCGAGCATTGTACGCGGTTACTCGAATCCTGTAACTACCTATACTCGGTATTCGGACGGAGACTGAGTTCTACCGGCAGAAAGCGACCGGATAAAGCGGCTGAGGCTTTGCCCTATTACTAGTAACGATCTTTTTATTCTGAATAACAGTTACGTATATCTCGAACGCGCGAGGAAGAAAAGTGGAAAATTGAGAAAAACAAGATTTCTGCTAACACAAAAGATTGGAAAGAACTATAAAGATAAGAGTTCACAAATGACAACTGGAAAAATATATTAGGTCCCCAGCATATCTAAAATAATGGAAGAGTATACGCGCAATGCAATGCAGTACACGTTCAAATTCTCAGCTCTCTCGTTCTTTTTAAAAATAAAGAGTGTATCTTATGTGCTTAATTAACGTAGTTAATTTCAATTTTCAATCCATTTTGTTTCAATTAAAGTCCCTATATTATAAAAGGACATTCCCTTTGGGAAAATTTCGCAGGTGCTCTCGTTATTGCGAATATTACATCAAAAATTAAGCAATTTTGGTGAATTATATTTTAGGACCGCGAGATATAAAACGTCATATCCCATTTAATCGCGCATTAGGTCCATTTTAACACATTTAAAAATTTTAATATAATTTGCTTTACATGGAATCTGGAAATTATTCAAGGAATAAGTTATGCTTGAAAGTTCTTAATATAAATGTGTGTATTTAAAAATGCGAATATTTAAAAGTATTTGCATCAGAATTTAAAAGAAAAGCGAAACGCCCTCAAATTGAAATCGTTATACATACGTAAATTTGAACAAAATCTATATAGTCGCAAAATCATACGCAAATTGGCTATACTCTCGCATGGCCGCATAATAATCAGTTGCGGATTGCTAAGGAGACTTTGCGCAACTTGGTGTATTCGCGCAACGTGCGCATACAACCTAACGCACAAATTGTATGCGCGCCGTGCACTCGACATCGTGCAACATTTTACGTTTAGAACACCATGCAATTGTATTCACCAACTGTCGCGATTCGCTCCAATTACAAACGTTATCGTTATGCAACTGTAGATGCGTAGATTGCGAATGCAATCTCAACAGTGTGCATACTGGTGAGATCAAATGGTCAAAAGCACGTAGGATTTCGGCGCTAACAACAGAAGAATTATATATAATAAAGACTTATGAACGCAATTAACGTAGAAAATGTAGAATAGCCGGATTATACGCGAAAAATGCAAGATTTTAATTTAATTAAGAATTAAAAAGGAAATAGTGCTGGTATTAATGCTAATTATTCTTATTTTAGGTAGATATCTCTATTAATGTATAATAGTTCCGTTTTTTTTTTTAATACAGAACATCTCTCGAATTCACCCATTGCTCTTTCAGTGAAGATACCATCAATTTATGAAAAAAGAAACGTAAATAAATAACCAAACTCGATGTTTATTAATTAGTTTACTAATTTAAAGCTCAATGCTTTAAACATAAAAATTTAAAAAGTAATACACAAATAACATACAAATCATATGGAACATCAAAATTCGTAACATTATGAACTCAATACGTGATATTGCAAAATCATTTTAGAAAAGTTACCTGATATTTATAAAATTCGTATATTAATGCTTAAAATATCTACGATGCAAATGTCAGCGTAATTCACTCTTGAAATCTTGGGAACGTAACACATTCATATAGCGTCGTTTTAATAAAGAGCGTTATTTAACGAGCCCTCTTGTATGTGTCACTCGTAATAAAAAGTAACCAAATTAGCTCACTGCATAACATATACATATATATGCTCTATATGAGATATAAAGAGTCGCCTGAATATATATCGTATAAAATTCTGTTATTTCTAAAAACATAATTATATTTTATTTAATGAAAAATTAATACGACATAATTGATATGATAAGATATCCGTTTTGGAACAAATATTATAGTGATAATTGATAATTTGAAAATAAATATTATTATATAATTGTTACAAAAATATTATTCCTTTCGTTGACATATCTATTTTATTTAATACATATTAATTATTTAAAAGGAGTTCAAAAAAGATTAAGAAAGAATATAAATATACAAATTTATAATATTTCAATATAATGCTA
>VBVR01003714.1:0-16580 GCA_011638315.1 Tetramorium parvispinum
GGCTAATCTCGACCGCCACAACTTGAGTCCCGGGTAATATAATATTTGCATTTATACATGTAATACAAGATATGAATATACACGTTTTGCACACGACCGTCTGTATAAATGAACAAAAGAGATATGTTACGAATTAAAAATTCGGAACGAAACAGAAATAAGATATCTGGATTGAATTGGTGTGCCATACTATCATTATTTCGTTACTGCTAATGAAATTATAATAACTTATTCATTCTATTACTTTATTCCCAGAACATGTGTTTGATTCTAACAAATATAATATTTTTCAAGATATTAGATTTGTATGTGTACGTATGTGTGTGTTATGTATTAAATTCTCGCTTCTGTAATGCTTACCGGATAAAGCATAAGTATAAGTTGATTATAAGTACGTTATAAGATGCGAACTCGTAGATAATAAAAACAATCTTTATGTATATTAATTAAAACATATAAGTTTTGCAATGTATATATCATTCGTTATATGTATATAAAATATTAGTTGATATACTAGTTCTGTTACGTTTTTATTTAACCTATAATGATGTCAAGAGATCATCTCTCTGAGTAAAAATATGTGACATAGTTTTTAATTGTTACATTTATAGTCTACATACTTTAGAGCTGCAATATGATTTGTTGAGCTGTCAGTGCATATTTTCTATGTGCATGTATTCTATGTATGCAACACTGTTTGCTGTCATGTACATTGCACAAA
The DNA here is from genome assembly GCA_011638315.1 of Tetramorium parvispinum. Taxonomy (NCBI): domain Eukaryota; kingdom Metazoa; phylum Arthropoda; class Insecta; order Hymenoptera; family Formicidae; genus Tetramorium; species Tetramorium parvispinum. The sequence goes on from VBVR01003714.1 coordinate 722, forward strand.
ATACCTTGACTCTTTTATTATCCGTTTTCTGTGACAAATCCCCGATTCACGTTATTTTCAGTACGCGTTTTGCCACGAAATATTAACGTAAACCAATTATGACTGTTCAAGAGTTTTATTTTCCTTGGTTTAAAATCAATAGCTATATTACCTGCAGCGATAGAATCGAAAAAATAACAATATCAGCGATATCTATGTTTAAATTTCTACCGATCTTTTTTTTAATATATTGATAAATACTTATAACTTATATTAACACGCGTGTAATTTCCAAGATTAATATAATTATAGTTCTTATTATAGTTTATCCCTCTCTCTCTTATAAAAATATAAATACCAAATGATTTTTCCAGTTTAATTTAGCACAATAATTCTGTTAATAAAACAAGATAATAAAAATAACTTGTAAATAATAACTATAAAATAATTCTCTCTTTGTTTTTTTATATAATTTTTTCTTACAAGTTGATATCTGTAAAAATTGATAATTAATTAAACTATTTATACCTTTTTTAATCCTTAATAATTCTCTTATTTTAAATACCTATTTAAAATATTATTAATTTAACGTTTTCAACTAATTAAAATTCTAAAAAATTTGATAAAATATGCAAAATACTTATACCAAATAAAATGGATTGTACATTACAGATTTTTGACAAACGCGGAACTAATTTTTATTTAATAAAATTTTATTTATAAAAACCAACAATTTTTAAAATATAAACGATTGAAAATAAAGAGTTTTCTAAGAAATTAACTTCAAAGACGTTTATATATAAAAACATCTTATTTCCTTCATTAGTTTCATATAGACTATAGACAATGGCTTTTAATTTAAGGATTAAGTTACGAAGATATTTAATGATAAAAATTACAGGTTTACGATAAAGCAACGATCTGTCTCGATATTTTCATTAAAAAAGAGGAATCCCTAGATAAAAGGCGATGTCAAGCATCTTGTATATGACAGCTTTATACTTTCAAAAGATGTTACCATTGCAACATTAGAGTAGTACAGGTATATTGCAGTAGTATGCGGCACGTATTTTAGCGGTTAGCGAGTGGTGTGGAATGCAGAATGAAAATGTTGAATGCTGTGAGCGATTGAGTATCTTACTCGTGTATGTGGTTCTCATTTCCACAAAACGAAAAACGGGAGGATGGACGGATATATCAGAGCGGCTTACTGTCACTCGTCACGCGGCATGTACTTCATTCAAATAACTGACATACGTCAAGCTGTTGGTCGCTTTTACAGAAACGTCGGCGGATTCTGCCGAATAAACAGCGAAATTATAAAAAAGACCATGTCGAGTCCAACATTATGATGTTAAGCGATTATCGATGACGCGATATTGCGTGATATCTGTCATGCATTATGCATTACTCATAATTTATATGAATTATACCTTAAATAATCGCATCTTTTAGCTGCAGATCTTCTATAGTCTAGAATAAATTTTAAATCAAATGTTCTTCCAATAGAAGATTATAACTTTTAAGCTAAATCTGTATAAAATATATGTATACATAACTTTTTTAAATCATATTACACATCTTTTAATATTAAAATTAAATTTTTTGATCAATTTAAAACTAATTTTTCTTTATAACTCTGATGAAAAATGTCAAAGAGATCATCATAAATTTTCAATTTTCCACTAACCTTGAAATTAAAGGTTTGTAATTTATAAATCATTTAAAATTTAATAAAACTGAATTCCAGTTCAGTTCAGTTTCTAAGAAATCATTCATTTTCAATCACTTGCAATTTAAAAGCTTCTCCTTCGCGATGTGTTTTCTTTTTTAAGAAAATATCAATTCCAAGTTGATCGAAGAGAGATTCTACAAGTAAAAGGTGGCACGATGGGTCTGGGACACCTCGTATAAGCAATCAACTGTGATTTCTATCAAACTGGGTTCCCACGGACGCGCTACCCGCTTCGTCGAGCAATAGCACGTCGCAGAAAGACAAGGATTCGGCATAGTTCATTATATTCGCTGACTATCAACATATATGACACAACCCGATTCACAACGAAACGCAAGTCATGGACGAATTCGATATACGCGGTTCGCGACATTAAGATGACTCGCATCTCTAAACTACACATTACGGAAACTTGACCTTTCAGAAAAAATAAAAAAATGATTATTTCTTAATAAAGATGTCTCGTATCTAAACGACGTAAATTTTCAAAAGTGTTCGTAAAGTTTATTACAAAGGTGTAGTAAAATCAATTTTACCACACAGTCCTTGTAAAAATTTAATTTTCAGAATAAAAAGGATTCATCTAATGTTTAATTTCGATATAAATAATAATTCAACTTTTCATGTATTAATTTAATTTCTATTTACGATAATTATACTTTACAACAAGCAAAATTGTTTCAAAATTCTAATATCTTTAGAGAGAGAGAGAAGAAGATTAATAAATGATGATAGCACATATAAATATTTCCTCTTACGTTTGCATATTCGTGCTTCTTTTTTGTTATTTTATTTCTCTTAACTTTCTTCGTTTCATAATTAGATCTTTAGCTTTGTTTTTTGTACATCCTAACAAATACAATATAAATAGAATTACAATATAAAAGTCTTTGTCGTTTCAATTTGATAGTATATGCAAATACCTCTTTCTTTGAACAATATTGTAATATTCGTGCGATCAACACAATACTTCGATATAGGTCAAAGGATTTGAATGCAATCGAAATAAGCGTAATGCTATAAGCGTTCGCATTTCATTCCCTTTTAGTGAACGAAAGCTGCGTGTCACAAGTCTAAAGATTCGCATTAAAGTCTGAATAAATCAGCGACACAGGTTCTCGTCCCGATTGCGCGAGATAACTCGTTTGTTCTTCGTTCGTTTCACTTTTTAGCGGATTAGTAGTTATTAAAAGAGCACGGATCGTGTCGCACGAACCAGCGGACTCCCGGCTTTTACTCGTTATACTAATTACTTCGCCGGAGCGAGTTACAGCAGTCGCTTTGAATTATCTCGTCGCACGATAAAGGGTAATAGTCGAGGGACGAAAAAGAGAATGTGCTGGGTTAAAGCTGCTTGCGACGGTAATGGGATCGATATTTCTAACGACAACGCGAATGAACATTGATTTATCGTTATCGAATATAGGTAACAGTTAAAGTTTTGTCGGATAAAATACGGAAGATTCATCAAGATATCCTATGTATGCGTTTCAACGTGGAATAAAATTACGAAGAAAGTCAGACCTTTCAAAATGACTTTTCCATGAAAATTTTTTAATAAATTATAAATGTTGCGATTTTCATGTACAATTTTCTTTATAAAATATTTATTTGTCAATTTCGTAATTAAATGTTTACTTGACTCTTGATCTTTTATCGGGACAAAAAGCAACGTGATGACTGTTTCGAACATCATAAATCACGCGGCGTTCACAAATGGCGATATTCGACGACGAGAATGCGAAGCAATAGGTCGACAAAGTTAGGATGATGATTTGCGATTTACATCTCGAGTATATGTCTGTTTACGATTATTGGTGAGCATTTGAATCACCTGTCATTTGCCATCTCCTATTAATTATGCTCGCTTATATACAGGATAATTGACGTTATATCAGACGATTAAGATATTAAGCTGAGGCTTCTCTTTTCTACTGCCAGTATATTTGGCGATACCATTGCAAAGAAATATTATACTATTTGGAAAAGATTGGAAATGTGTTTTCATTATACGTTTATCATTGTACGTTTACTGTTTTTCGAATATCTAATATATGCAAATAGCTATACATAGCGTGAGTGATTATGTCTGCTTCAGGATCGACAGACCGATTACGAATATAATATAGAGCGTAACTGCGCGCTACACAATAGAATAGATAATCTTACATTGACGGAGAAATACAGAGAATCTAGCTTATGAGTATCCTCACGAGTATGCAGAAACAACAAATGTCTAGAAAGAGAATAATTGAAAATAGAGTATGCTCTCATAATAAGTCAAAATCAATTTGAAGAACGTTTACCAAACATCTGGACAATTTGTGTTGGTGATTGAGTTTTATTAATGACATGATAAATTTGTAACAAACTCAAAATTAAGCGATCTATAAGAAAACAGAGATTTCTAAATTTTTACTTACAATAATTAAAAATATAAAAATAGCACAAAGAGAACGTTGAAATATATTTTAAATTAAAAAAAAATCGTGAGCACAAATATTCGCTATTGAAATTTAGCACTAGCAGAATCGTAAATACCTTTTTTTTATCGAAACAACACGCAGAACATACGTAACATCGAGAAACGTCAAAATCAAAATGTTTGGAACATGTATACCGACAACAGCTGACATATGGGAAGCGATGTTACTACATCTGAATAAACTGTGACGAAAATACGAGGCGAGATTTGTTAGCTCGATCCCGTGAGATAGTAAAATAGACGAACAGAATACCGCGAACAGAAAACGGGCATTTATATATATATATACTTGTGTGTTCGGAAAAGAGAATGCGATTAACTCAAATCTAGTTAAATGGAAGGGGAAATATAATTTTGCTCGCTCCCACGATGTTTCACGAGCGAAATGAGCGAAGACATTAAAATCATGAATAATAAGATGGTACAACATTTGTAATCTACTATATCACATTGTGTGATATGAGCAAGAAGAGAAAGGTATGCTTCAATTATTTAGTCAATGTTTCTCTCGGGAGCTAGTAGAAATTAAAATTATGTTAATAAGGAATTTGCGATTAAAAAGCTAATTTCTCAACAATCTCTACGCGCGTGTATATGTATATGTATATAAAATCTATTTAAAACAATAAAAAGTTTTACCACATACAATTTCCACATTCAATTTTTTTAAATATTTTTTTTAACCTGTTTGAAAATAAGCCTGAAAGCCTTAACTAAAATATATTTTATAATATATTGTACATATACATGCATTTTGGACAGCGTGTGCATTTCGGTATTGTATAAACATTGTAATGAATATGAGATACAGAAGAAATTATTACTTTCACTCTTATATGTGAAATTTTTTAAATATTACTATCTCATACAATATTTATATCATATAGAATATTTTCTAAATCTATTTATTTTTTAATCCAAAAAAAGAGGACGTCTTTTTGTTAATTATTAAAAATGAAATACTTTTCGTATCGCATATGATTGTAACCTGTAAACACTGTAAACAATTAAAAAATCATTTCTAGTTTCAAGCCTGATTAAATGTACTTACTTAAAATAAGCGGCATATTTAAAATCATTTAATATAGAAAATTTCTTTCTTTACACATTATTTAACATTATTATCTACACTTTTATAAATAATTATATCTATTTGAAATCATTTTGATAACATTTCAACTATTTTCTGTTCGCGAAAATTGTACTCCTAAAAAACATAACAAGGAAAGAAGAAAACGAAAAAATCGAAAAGTACAGCAGTTCGTGGAAGGTACTTATATTTTTGCACTTCAAGCAAAACTTTGGAAATATATGAGTCTATGCGCGTAAGCACTAGGTGTATGCGGAACGTAAGCGCGAATATTTCTTTGGCTAGGTGCCAAAAATTGTGTAAGATCATGTTAGAAAATATGGCAAGAACATGAGAAACTTCAAATTTGCATCAAATGCATTCATGATAGGAGAAAGTTTAAATAAAGGAACAGCTTCGTCGCTCCAAAAATAACACTAAAGCGCATGAAATGGCGGCCGATATATATTCAAATCTCGTTTCGTATCGTCACTACATATATTTGTCATAACTACATAGAGATCGATCCTATCCCTTTAGGCGCCATTATTGAGGACATTATTTTTAACTATTACTACTCAGATATTCCATTTTTAATATCAATCTATTGTTAAAATTTTAAACGTTTATAATTGAGAGAATATTAGTTTCGACATCGATTTTAACTATTAATAAAATATTCACGCTTTTAGTTTATTTTATTATAAAAATTGTGTTATTAATTTGCTATTATAACATCGCTGTTCCATGTTTTACTTGACATTTTACATAAAAATATCTAAGACTCTCGAATTATAATTTTCTATGTTAATTCTCCTATTGAAATAAATATTTAAAAAAAATAATATTTCAATTTTTAAAATGTTTCTTGACTAATTTGAAAATACTTCACTACGAATGGTAATGTTCTCACATGAGAGAACTCGTTCTTGTTTCTCGAAAAACGGTTTTTGACTTTTTTTCAAGATTTCTAGAACAGAAAGAAACGCTTGTCTTTTAACTAAAATTCTTTATTACAATTATACAGCTCTGAACGGAGAAAAATTTTAGTTCCAAAACGTAATATTTAAAAAATATATTCAGATGCAGGTATTCCATTAGTTCTCTTACGTATTGGAGAGAAAAATTATTATATCAAATGAGATATTGGCCAAAATTTACCGCGGCTTTTGAACGGATAAAGAAAGAGACTACAACAGGAAACAGTTTAAAAGCTGCGCAGCGATGCTTGAGCATCGAATTTCAGTTCAGAAAAATGGAAAACCATTAAGTCCAAATGGTTATTCGATAAGATTTATTATTATGGGTATCAATCGAAATTGTAGGGCATCAAAATCTCATGATATGATATTTATCGGCAACGTCCATTATTGGATCACATTAATCTTCGCATTGCGCGCATTTTCGTGATATAACATGCACTTACGCATAAATTGTTTACGGAAAATTCTGAGGAGCATTTACGGAAAGGATGGAATCATTAAGCAAATCTGGTCGGAAGGAATCCGATAAATGCCAAGTCAGCGTGAATCGGCGATACTCCGTGCTTGTTCGCTCAAAAATTCAGAACGTTTAAATGAACGCGGTCCTCATACAATTTGATTCCAATCAATATTCTCTACACAAACTGTCTATTAGGTCTTACAATGTCCAGCATCGTTAGGGAATACAGCTCGACTAAAACTGTAGGGTAATTTAAAAAATTTTTAAACTAGAAACTAATTTCGTCAAGATAGTATGTAGCGTTCGAATGAACCGCGCAATTCTTTGTTCCTATAAGAAAATATTATAGAAAACGATCCTTAAAACATTAAATATATGAATGCAAATCATATTTGTTATACAAATGTTTTACAATCTACAATCATTACTTTCGAGATATGGAGTTGAAAAAGAAATTAAGAAATTTTATAAAGAAAGCTTAGCAACACATTTTTTTTAAGTTATTATTAGAGAAAGAATCAGGAAACTTCAGAAAATATATATAAAAAAAAGCAAAAGCGGTTGGTTGAAATTTAAATTGTGGGACGTGAAATTGGATACGTGATAGCGTGAGTTTTCAACATGAATACACTTCACAAAAAAAGTTACTTTGTTTCCAACGTATATTTCCAGCTGCATTTCAAGCTTTTGACAGATACGTATAAACTACATTTATTTGTTCCAATATCGATTCTCGCGTAAGATCCTTTTTTATCGTGTTGCGTTTGATTCCCTTTGAAATATGATAGGCCTTGTCGTAACTTTATTGATTATAGGACATTATAGGTACTACAAAAATTATACATTCAATAATGTAAGAGACAATAAAGTACTTTTACATATTATATTTTAATAATAGATTTCTTAATAAATTCAAAAGTAAATTTTTAAGGAAATTCTTGGATTGAAATCATTGGTCTAACCGTAACAATTTTTCACTATTAGATATTGTTCTCGATTTTAACGAAACTATTTTGAACTATTATATCAAAACCCATTTGAAATAATAAAGAAGTTAACCACTTAATAATGATAGTTTAAAATCAATTCAGCACAGCTGTTTAATTTTTCAACATTTTTCCCGCGCATCATTTTCGACTATTCCGTTAGATTTTCGCCAACGAAAAATCAAAATTCACAAGCCTCGAAAGCTTTGTCGCGAAAAACGTTGTGCGACAGTTCAGATAGAAATTTTGCGTGCATTTATTTATGAGATTCTATTTTGCTGCTGTAGCAGTTCGCAGTAAACTAAATAAATTTCTTAGTATTGCAAGTAATTTAACGTATCGTAAGTACGTGTATATGAAACACATCTATGATACAACAGCAAATATAAAGTTCCGCGGAGCGATTTCATTCCCGAGTATCGAGCGAAAAATATCTCGTTGGACACTTTCGTTGGCTGAGTTTATCTACGGGGCATCGCCGGCATAAAAATACATGCGATGTCGCGGTTCTTGATGACGAGGAAGCAGCTTATCGTAGCGTACGTGCGCAACGGCGGGAACGAAGCGGGTATAACATGTGATAGTACAGTACTTGCCCGATTTTTCGCGCGAATGTACATCGCCGCGTACTCGCACCAACGACACCGTGGAGAACGCGGGAGTCGAGGAGATACAGGAGAAGATGAAAAAGGACCACGGTGCAAGGAAATGTAGGATGTAAGTGGCGCATCAACGTGCGGATAATTTAGCAAGCGCATGTTAAATTTCAGAAGGTACTGTCCCTACACAAGCATCAAAGTAGCTCGAGCGAAAATAGGTCAGTCGTATAGGGCAGAAAGAATGACATAACGAGTAATTATCATTTTATACTAGAAATACTATTACAAAAGACACAATAATCAGAGCGCGTGACGCTCAAGAACGATTTTTAATTTTTTAAAACTAAATTTAAAAAATTTTTTATTTTACGATTTTAACTTTTACAAATATTTAAACATAAATAAAAGTAAAAAGATTTTGTAAAGTTTGATAAATTTACGTTCTTCTTACATTCAAAAAATTGCTTATTGGTTATTGTAAGTTGATTAATATGCACATTGAATTAATATATAAATTATAATATACACTATATTTTTGTAACTTTTTCAATAAAAAAATTAATTTATGCCCGTCTGTGTCGTAAAATAATGAATTCAGTAATAAATAAGAGTATGTTAAAATGTGAAAAAAAGATGACAAGTATCTTTATAACTTTTATATTCTTATTTTTACGATATTTGAGAAGATACAATGATAATATTTCTCTTTGCTAAATCCGCAAAAAAGACCATCTTGCACAAATCAAGATAAGATTAAAGTGGCAAAAGAAGATGTATGCAAACTTGAATTATTCTACAAAGAGCATTCGTGTCAAATTTGCGGAAGCGCAAAATGAAAAGATTGAAGAGGTCAAGAATGAATAGAAATCACATGAATCGAACAAAAAGCTATGTAAGATTTAAAACTTGTAAGATTAAACATTGGAATTGTTCACAAATAACTAAATAATTCATTATTAAATTCAGTTATTGCAGACTAATAATAAATTCCTTTTATATGCATGCAAACTTGCAAGTGAAAAAAATAATTAAACAGCTGAATGATGTTGATATTAGCTGAAATAGTTTGTAATTATCACGAAAGATTAAAACAGATATGAAAGAATTCTGATTTAAAATTTAATTCTGAGATGAAAGGAATATGGAATAATATAATAAAGAAAGATCATTATTTATTGTAGATTTTTTAAGAATTAATTTTGAATTTTTTAAATTCCAATTCCGGAATTAATAATGTGTAAAGATCATATAAAATTAAATAAAAGACAAATTTACTTATTCTTGTCTTTGAGATATGCTTAAGTAGCGAAAGAAACTTTGCCTTTAATCGCGTGTTTAATTAATATAACCCAAAATGTAAAAATTTATCCATGTATAATTTGATAAAGATCTTGATTTAAAATTTGAGAGAATATAAAAATGTCTTAACGCACTCTACTTCCGAATCAACTTGTATAATTACTCAATTTTTTGTATGCAATTGATATGCGATATAAAAAAAAATTCTATATGAGTGGCAGTACAGAATCAAGCTCGGATAACGAAGTGTTCTTCTAAAAATATCGATTCGTCACACAGTGTAAAATATATCTATAGATTTATGTATATATAGAAAGATATAAATATTCTAGTTAAATACAAATAGTCTCTGTTTTCTATTGTTTAAAGAATGTCAAGTTTAGATACATCTGAAATTCAAATTAAAAAAAGAAGACATTAATAAAAAAAATATTTTGTTTATTTACGTAAAAAAACAATTAATATAAGGAATAAAAATAAAAATTACTTTTCTCGACATGTGTTAGGGACCACGATTTCGCGCGTACGGATGTGTGGCGCTGCCGCTGCCGTACTCATGAGAACTGCCTCTTGTGACTTAATTTTTGTCTATCTATGTTATTTCTTGCATTGCTTTCCCGCTCTTTTGTCGTGCGAGTTAAGCCTACTCTTTGTATCCCGCTTTTCTGAACATTATATTAAAAGCTACGTTCTGATAGAAGCGTCGAATCATTTCGTTTGGCCTCTCCATATTTCGTAACAACATGAGAAGAATAGAATGTAACATTTAAAATTAATAATGTATGTGTGCAATTTTATAAACCTATTTGCTTTTGATAGAAAATCTGTAACTTATATTAACTTTCTCGTATGCTCATAAAACCAAATATCAATATCAAATGAACTTTTATTGCTATGTAGATCGTCTTGATTTTTCTATATAAAAATTCTATTATAAAAATTTAAAAAAATCTATTATAAAAATAAAATATCATGTTACACGTATATTGTTTTAAGCTTTTATGTCTTTTTGAAAAATTCAGAACTATGCACCATGTCTTTATTTTTGCATGTAACTCTGCAAATTATTTTGTTCTGGTGCATTGAACAAATTTTACAGTGCGTGCCACTCGCATATTTGAAGAGTATCGAAGGGAGAAAAATCCGGACAGAGTAATGCGAAAAAGGTATATGTAAAAAAATATAAAAAAGAAAGATAAAGAGAGATAGAAAGAGACTAAACTGCCGTGTCGCGTCTGGAATGGCGTGGGACGAATGAATTCCGGCGGAACACAAAGACAAGCGGCCGCGAGAGCGTAGCGCAAGAAACGAAAGAAATTCTAAAGGACTGCCACGGAAATAGATGCTTTGGGAATAGAGTATTAAAGGCGTACCGAGAGAGCGCTTTACAACGGTGGGACGAGCGGAGAAGGTGTGGACCGTGAGGGTTGAAAACGAGGCGGAAGGAGCGACTTGGGAGAGGCAGAAGATGGACCAAAAGAGACGACTCTCACATTCGGATGCCATATCAGACCGCGTGACTCGAATAGAAGTCATGGGTCGAATTTTCTCGGTTGGACGTGAGAATTAGGCGGGAAACGACAATTGAGACCCTTTCCATCTACTACTCTATCACGTATCCTTCAGATTTCGTCGAGGGATATCACATGGTTATTCTTCGAGCAGATTGACGTTTAAAGAATTTCGTAAAACGTTCAAATTGGATGTTTATAGCGTTACGTGATACGCGTAAGCTTCTTTTACGTTATATAAATTTGTGAGTAATTTTCCTTATTCAATAGTTTACGAATAATTTTGCAACAAAAGAGAAAAATATTTATATAGTTTAGAGGCATATGTAAAATTTCTTTTTCCAATATTTTTAAAATGTGTGCTGTGGTGAACCGGTTGACAATTGAATTATTGAAATATCAATAAACTTTGGGTTCTATCTTTCATTATATCACGACTTCGCTATATAATCTCATTGTCGTTCCATAATAGAATGCCATGAAATGAGGCGGCTGGAATTGGAAATTTATTCGATTACTGTGAGATATTAGCTTTGTTCGAATTCACGTTGAAATCGCGGCAAGCGCGTATTTCCGTTGCAAGTAAAAATTGAGCTATCCGTCGACTGTGCGGAGTGTGTTGATTCGATATGCTTCGTGGCATAAAAGATTCACGTTACTGTGGGTACGCACATACAAACTTGCATTATAAAGATTAAAAGAAAACTGTTGCAATATTGTATGCGAAAAATAAGTTTGTTGCGCCAGCAAATTTTTCATTAGCGCAACAATCTTTTCCTTAGGGATAGACAAACAGCAGATTATTTCGCTGTAATTGCCAATTTATTCTCATTACTCTATAAACTTCTGCTATCTCATTCAAATCTGCTTGGAAACAATAAAAAAATTATTTATTTTTATTCGTTATTTTCACATTGTTCTTTCTCTTCACTCGTTTTTTCCTACCGATTGTAACATAATTTATTAGACACATATCTATATTTGAACATTAAAATTACAGTCCAAGCACGTATTTGATTTAATCGAATCGACATTTACCTACAACAATCAATTTACTTACAATCCACTCTGCATTTTGTTTCGTTATCTTGCTGAATGAAAAAAATATATTTGTGATTAATCTATTACTTCTTCAAGTTATTCTCATATGTTGTAATAAATTGTTTGATAGACATTTATGAAAACATCGTTTCAATCATTTTTAAATTTGATATGACCGTAATTGAATACATGTAATATCGTTAATATTGTAAACATTTTTAAAAATCATTGTTATTGCGATATTAATCGAGTTGTTGATCAACAGAAAATGATTCGATGATATGATGATAACTGTCATAAAAAAATCGATTTCTGGTTAGCACTCTAAAAAAATTGCAAAAATGATCTTATAATTGCATTCTTATGTGACGCTTAATCTTTCTTTCATAACCAGAGCGCGCTTCGTTCCCGACTCAATTAGTAGTTCGTAATGTTACTTTTATTCCCCGTAGTATTAGAGATATCTCCTGGAAGTAGTTCAAGATTGTTAAAGACGTCATGATATTAAGCTTCCAAATAATATCGTATATTTTAATCTGATTTGGATTTTATTTCAAAATATTGAATTGTTTATGCGAACAATCGCTTTTAATCTCCGCAACCTGTAAATATACACAGTTTAAATCTTTCGAATATTTACACAAACGTTTTTTATGGTTATTTATTAATAAATTTTTTATATAATTTTTAATATGTGATAGCTTCTTTTATATTTTTAATTTAATTTTACGCAAAGAGTTTTTAGTTGTATCGATATTATATCAACAGAAAATATAGGAAAATATCTTTCTTTAAATATGTTTTTATTGAATGTAACAGAAATTGTCAAAAGAATAAAATAATTCCGTAACAAATTTTTTATTATTATTTATTAGCATTAAATCATTATTTTTTAGAATTAAGGCAGCAACCATTTTATAACAGTAATACGTTGATATACGACATAATCCATTACTCGTTGAAAAGAGAGAGAAATTCATATATAAAAATATGAATCAAAGATATATTATATCTTTATAAAACTTCGTTTATATGGAGAAAAATGGATTTCACAATTAATAATATCAGTTTGCATAAATTTCAATCATACTGCCATAAAATAATAAATTCATTTCTATTAAAATACAAATCACCTTTATCAAACAAAATATGAATAAAGATATAGATAATGGAATATTTAAAAAATAAAGACAATTTTGATATTTTATATAACTTATCGTATCATATATCAGGCAGCTTCAACGATTTTTTAATTATTTTTGACATGTTAAAATCTTCTTATTCCTACATTGATAGTTGCTTTTAAATTTGGATGATTTATGTCGTAAGATAAAGTTAAAAATTATCATCCAAGTTTAAATATAATAACTAGATTACCCAAAGTGAAGCATACTGATCCTCATTAGTTCAGCACCAATCTTCGTAATCGTGTAATACAATCTCAATCTTCAATATAATCTGTTGCGAGTTTAATAAATGGATAGAATAAAATCGAATATTTGAAGTTTGTGACAATTAAAAAAAATACTCGACTCTAAAATATGCGAAATATTTTACTCTGAAATAGCGCGTGTTTTATTCTATGCGAATAAATAGCAATTGCTTATCGAGCGTTTAAAAATCTATTGTGGTTTATTATTTAAAATTTATTTTTACTACACATGAATCTTCAATAAATTCTAAAAAAAATATGACAAAGTGAAAAGTGCTCCTGTATGTGTTCGCGTAGCGAGTCGTAACAATGACGAAAAAGTAGAACAGTAAAATCCTCCATCTCGCAAAGCGAATTTTGTTGCGAATATCGCGCCATTTTTTCCACGTATCTTGCATCGTATTGATCGTTGCAATTGTAAACAGCGCGATCTTGCATCGTCACGTCGTCGAACCGTGCGTTGAAATTTATTTCGGTGAAATTTTCGATTTTCTCTTTCTTTTTTCTTCCAGAAGTTCTCGTGACGTAAATCTTGCGTGTTTACTGAAAACTTCCGGCGAAAAGCAGACCTACTTTGCGTATGATTTATTCGCCGGTGTGCACGCGGTTGCAGCGGATGAGTTTTTAATGGCGCATAATACGGAAGTAAAAATTGCCGGCTTTCGTGGACGCGAAAATTAGACCTCGCGTGAGAGAAGTGAGGGGGCGGCGCATCAGTTTTCCATCACAGTTCGAGGAGTATTACGGAAAATAAATTTCGTTTCGCTCAGGAAGCGGAATGATAAGGTATCGCGATGTCCCGAGGAGACACTAGTTACTTACATGAAGACTCATCGATACGTCTTCCCGAGAACTTTGGAAGCTCCACTTGATTATCCCAGAAGATCCCGGTAACATTCGAATCTCATGCCACGTATGTCACTGCCATTCGCGCACGCACACGATAGATGTGCGCTTTCGATACTAATCTTCGCCTCTATTACTTACACGTATTATTGGGTGTAAACATTTAATCCTAATTGTCTATTTATTTCTCTTTTCTTAAGATCGCGTATTATTTTTATTTGAAAATTGAATAGCCACAATTATCAAAGATGTATATGCAAAGAGATTGTAATTTTGTAAAAAGAGGAAATGACGATACTTAAATGGGGTAACGTTTTTTTATTAGTTCTTATGTCTTGATCATATCTGTATATGTAGCGACTTCATTTTCTAAAGTAAAGTCCAACGTTGGTAACAATCTTCTATGCAGATATTTTTATGTAAATATCTGCGGATATACACACGGTGTATTCGCGAGAACATTTTTCAGACAGAATGTTTGTAGTATTTTTTTTCACTACTTTCTTGCAACAGAATTTTGCGGCGAAATCTTTATCCTAACAAATACAACGCATGTATATTATGATAGTCTTAAAAATCTTAATATTTAATAATTAATACTCTCTTGTTAATTAAAATATTTTTAATATATTCGTTCAATAGATAAATAATTTGTATATTTTATGATGCCGTAATTTGTTCGCAAATTCAACCATAGATGAACGGATCCAAACAAAGATATAGCCTTATCTCGTTGCCTTGATACCAGTTACCAGGTTACCGTACACCTGCAGCAATCCCGTCATCTGTTTGAGATCGGAAGAAAGGAAGAGAAAGAGAACGAGAAAGGAGAAAAAGAGGAAAAAGATATACGAGCAGATAAATCACGCTCTCGTGCCTTTTTTTCCCCTCTTGCACTATCCGCCGCCCACCTTGGTCGTCGTTCCGCCATGACGACGCGTTTCCACGACGTACCATTATTAAGACGCTGGGCGCCGCAACGTCTTGCTGCGTTCGCTCTACATGTATAAGCGCCGCTTTCGGAGCGCCGCATCAAAAACTTATTCGATCCGTAACTTTACTTAAATCCAGTCAAGAGCACCCGCCCGCAAAATTCGCTGTTAATTATTTTCCTTCTTCGATTACTCGTTTACACGCCTTGAATTAATCACGATCACTAACTGCCACGGGAAATCTTTGCTTTTCAAGTCGAATAAATCCGGAAGAAAAGAGTCAGATGCAAAAAAATCCTGAATCTTAATTACATAGAAACTTTGTGGAAACGATATTAATTGAAAACGACTATTTAGCGATTTATCTAAGACAATTATCAATTCTTCATTTATTCTTTTCTTTAATTAAATGTGTTTATGTTTGCGAATATAATAAAAAAAGAAATTACAGAATGTAAAAAGATATAAAGTAAAAAAGAGATTAATATATTATAATTAAAAC
>VBVR01003715.1:0-16549 GCA_011638315.1 Tetramorium parvispinum
GGTCCAGGGAGAGCGGAGGGCGGTAGCCGACGAGGAGACCATTAATTAAGCAAAATCATAAACTCGGCTCGACCGAGCGTGTGCGCGCGGGCGCGCGAGCGCAGTTGCATTGAAAAATATAAACGCATGTGGGCCCGTTACTTTCACGAACGGGGCACCTCACGGCGGTGGTAACGCTTACTGCCGTCGCCGCGTTTGCTAATCGTCCGGGCTGCGGTTTTACGTCATAGAGAGGACCGAACCGGCCCCGATATTGTCGGCCGCGACACGCTCCAGGAGGCAATTGGGGGGTTGAATCATTCGGCTAAATCGTCGAGCGTGCCGTTGGTGCTCACTTCCCCGCCGCCGATTATCGCCGCGCTCCGCTTGTGTGTTAAAACCGGGTGAGCGACCGCAATCGCGAAAAATCGCGCGTTACGCATGCCGCGCTTAATTCTCGTACAGCAGGTTGCCTTAAATTAAAATTGCAAATTTCTTTGATACAGAGTGCAAGAGATTTCCTCATATTTCCTTTCATATGTGTACACGACCAATCTGATGGTCGCGTTTCCTTCATAAAAATTCGATTGCATGTTGTTCCCTGATACTTTTCACTTTATAATTGTCGAGTTTATCTTCGCGCGAACAAAAATTCCACCGAAATAAAATTTCCACTCGATTCTGAGACTTAATTCGGACTTGATTTGTATATCTGTGTATTTTCACTTCTAACTGAAATATTATTAATAATCTGATATTTTATTTATAGAGAGAAATTAGCTGAAGAAACCGTAACAAGTTTTGTACATTCGCAACATTTACATATCTAATCTCCTATATTTATATTTCGCAAATAATAAAAGAAGATATATGAAGTTATATCTGTGTATATAATTTAAATTTTATTTATGATGAAACAGACTCGCGCGGCGCAACCTATTTGTATTTTTATCGCGTTTTGAGTATTATTATGCAAGCGGCACTAAAACGTTTATGCCCGATCCTGTCTATGCCGCAACATAATAACAAAACAAGCAGTTTTTTTCGCGATTACAACGGGTTTCGTAGACATTACGAAATATTGCTTAAACGTAAAGAAACTAATTACTCGAAGCGATTTCGGAGCCATGTATGAGATCTTGCAGAGTAGGGGAGGGGAGGAGGGGAAAAACGCGTATCAGATAATTAGAAGTGGCGGGCAAATGTCATCGTGCAATCGTGTGTTAAATCTGCTCGAACTCTGACGCAACTAAACAAGATTTTAATGGCGCTAATGGCCATCGGATTGTCGGCCGGTAGTCGCGCGCGCTCGTACGCTTCGGCAACGACACGATAAGCCTTGTTGTGAAACACACTGGGAACAGGTAAATTGATCCGTCGAACGTATCGACGTACTCCATTATGTCGCCGTGTGCGTTTATAACGTGTTACAACGCAAATGCATGCAGAAGCGTAAGAGTACAACGGTATGATGATAAGCGGCTTGAAACGTTCCCCGATTTCATCCAGGATTTTAAAAAATCGTTGTAGATTTAAAAAAATCTCCTAATAATTCTACTTTGGGAAAAATATTTCTATTCTGAGAAAAATATTATTAATTTAACATTAATGAATCTGACGAACGTAATGCAATCTGTCAAGCATACAATCGTTTTCTAGTTGTATGAATCTTCAAAATATAGATTGTTCAGGATTTCATTTCTCTTTAGCGGTTATGTTTAACTTTTAGTTCAAATATTTTGAAAACTAGGAATATATAACAGAAGTGTATTGTTTTTATATTCGCTTTTGAAAATTACAATATTTTTGTATATTTAGCTTTTCATCTTATTCTCGTCGGAGAGCTTGAGATTTAATTTATTTATCACCGTGTGTCGCTGAGGATAATATAAAATGGAATCTAAACATACGAGTTATAGTTTGCATTAATTAGTAATTAAATATTATATAACTTAGCTCACGCATTGCTAATCGCGTTTGACTTTCATAGCCTTTTTCTTACTCGTTAATTACTTAATTCGCAAATTGTAAGAAACATTTATTCTTTCTCAAAAAGATATTTTTATCAGAATGTTAAAATTTATCTTATCCCTACATTATGACTTGTAACAACTACATGATTTTTTAACGAACCGATCTACGAAATATTTAAAACTCGTCAGTATTCGGGATGTGGGAAAAAGGCATGCAAGCCTCTAACATCTCCTTACGCGACCTTCCGCTAAAAAGTTAAATACACACTATGTGGAGTAGAATACAGCGCGACGTTACAATAGCACGAGGCAATGCAGCGCGGCTTGTGTCGCGCAAAAACGTGGGATCCGTTATTTAAACGAGGCACGGTAAAACCGATTTTCCACGGTATAGTTTTAACTTCGTGAGCGACGGCGGCGGCGGCGGCGGCATCGGCGATTGTGCAAAATCGCAGCTCACACATGTATGTGTATCGGGAATATACGTATATTACTCGGTGTGTAATACGTGCAGGGGAGAACCGGGCCTCGAGGTGTATCGAGGTCGACCGGTTCTCCAGCAGCCGTCAGTCGTTAAGGGACATTGCGACACACGTGCGCGCGTGGTTGTTGTCCCTCTCGTCTCTCCCTCTTTCTCTCCCCGTCCTCTTCTCTTTCTCTTTCCCCTTGCTGTCGCGAGAACTTTAGGAATTACAAATAAATCATTGTTTAGCCACGTATGTTTCGCCAGACAACCGTCCCTTTTTATCTCAATGTAATCTTCATTATTTCGATACTATATACTTTATGGAATGGTCATTTCTCGATATCTTGAATATATTTTGTCGATAAACTTGTTACATTTAACCACATTGATAAACTCGAATTCTTGGTATGTCGATACCGTCGGAATTTTTTTCTTTTATGCAAATCTTACGAGACTCCGATGCCACAGACAGCTTCGCGTCGATAACGATGTCAGTATTATTTTTAAAGCCCTGGAATACTGGATCTTCGCTTCGTGGAAAACGGTTGCGGTGGATGACTGATGCCGTAATTTATTGCGCGTCGCCGCGTGGCGAAACGTCTTCGTCGTAGATCTTTCAGTGGTGCGCGAATGAAGATGAAACCGGAGTAAATGAGCGCGGGCGGATATTTTTCTTGGCGGCGGTTCCCAATTTTACGTCCAGCCTGACGACGCCTCTGAAACCTTTGCTTCTCTTCCGCCTGCTCGAAACGAGCTCCGAGACCGGCAGCGTTATTTGTACGGCGTTAAATCGTATTTACCTCCGGTACTTTTCGTCGTAAAACCTAAAAGCCTACCTATTTGCGTAAAGTCGTTTTAGATTTACGGATGAGAGTGTGAGGGGGGGGGGAGGGGGGAAGGAACGCAATCCCGAGTTTGTGACTCGATACTTTTCTCGGCGCGTTTACGACCGAGATTCTGATCGTAAAACGCGGAAAAGAGCTCGCAACGATCGGCCGATACATGCGATCGATTTATTACATCGCTCTGCGCAATGTTAATAAATTGTCGATCGGATGAAAAATATGGAGAAATGACGCGGGAGGCGTAGTCGAGATATAATAAATTACTAAAAGCTAATATTACGATGATGATCTACGCCTTGTAGCGATTAAGCGAGACAATTAAGTGCCTTCCATCGGACGATAAGAGAACGCTGCTGATTCCAAGAGAAAATGAAAATTTAATTGAAAAGCCCCGAGCGTACGCGACTAGAAAAATCGAGATACGTAACGTGAGAATTATCTCTCTTCCTCGTTCATGAATCATTCTTATGAATTCGTAAATGCGCCATTATAAGGGCGGATTCTTCTTCGTTCGGTGCACAAAGAGGGGCGTCTATATATAAAATTAACATACATCAGAATTATTAACATATATTTTTTAATGAATTTGAAGCAAATTTTTCTCGAAAAAAGAATTTTGCATATTGGCATATATTAATTAATTAACATTTATGATATGAAATATTAATGTAATATTTTCGAGCTGACTTTATTTCGGTAGAATTTTTTTGCACTAATTAGAAAGACATTTAAAAGATATTGAAAAAGTATGTCGTTAAATTTTTGCTGAAAGAAATTAACTTCACACTTTATATTGAAATTTTAATTTAAAAAGAGATGATAAATGAATATAAATTCAAGTAATTATTGATTTTTTATTTATTTTTTTATTCAGACTTAATTTTCTTTCAGTCTTTTTACTTTCTATTTAAAGATGTATCTATTTAAAGTTCCCAACTAATCCCAAATCGTGATCATAATTTTAATGGCATATATCTTAGCAAAAAGTGAGACGAAAATCCTAATATAAAAATATCGAGGATGTAATGTTTTAAATGGGAAGTATTTAGAGTAGAATTAGGTAGTGTAAAGTTCACGTCCTCAGAGACAATACATTACATAGCATATGTGAAGATACACTCTTATTCTTGAAATTATCTCTGAGACACTTCATTTATATATATATAGACAATTTGTTATATTTATTATTTGTGGGACATCTATGTACAATAAGAAATTTTGTATGCTCTTTCACTATGACAAAAATAAATAAGATAAAGAAATTGACAATTGATAATACATTATAATACGTTGTTTCTGAGAAAAGAAAAGATACGTATGTATAAAAGAAAACGAAAATACAAGTAACAGGGGGGACAAAGAGATAACGTGTGAGTCTTCTCAATAGGGATTCATTACGAAAGAGAATTTCTATTATTAATAAAAGTTGAGTCATTATTTGATCATTTTCAACCGTGCTGTCCTTTTTTATCTCATATTCAAAGAATTTATGGATAAAAGAAGGATATTTTTTTCGAAGCGTCCGACACATTTTGCAGATAGTTTCAAGTAAACTGCTGCATTTTGTAATTACGGCCGACGGGCGTTTCGATACACCAGATACGTAGATTGGATATGTATATGACTATTTAACGGTTTCCCCAGCACAAACTAGGTACATTGATATCACAGTCGGCTGAACGTTGTGAGGTAATTAACCTCGGAGTGCCCCCGGGGATGCCGCCGAGCCACTCACGTCGTTAACAGCCGCAAATAATTAATTGTTAATTAAATAATTATCAGTTACCGGCGAATCGATTATTAACAATCGACGAACCGTACATGTAGCGATGTTGCGGGCAGATGCTTAGAAAACACGTAAATCGATCAACGATAATATACACCGGGTCGACTGAGGGCTCGCCGATCTGTAAGCGCATTACCGCTGATGGCGTAATACGTGTACGATGTAATACTTAATATTGAAAAATATGATATATTGAGTCGAATGACTTGACCTAAATAATAAACAATAAATTTTAGAGAAAAACAAAATATCTCACAAATACGATTAAGTAATTTATATTAATAATTTTATTTTTCTAATTAGACATCGTTAAAACATCACAATTCTTTCATTATTGATTCGTTAATGAGATCTACTAATTACGGATTTCTTTTGTGTTCCATCGTTTGCAGTGAAAAAAAGCGATACTAATTTTATCTGAATATGTAGTAAATTAGCTGCAGACGAAATATGGCGAACCGGTCCCTCTGATCGTCTCTGGTTATCGGTGATTTACCGCGACACGGCAAAAAGCGGCGCGACCGATTGTCGGCGGGAACATTGTGACGGGGAGGGCACAGAGATGCGGGGCGCGATGAAAGCTGCTTAAGATCTCGGTACGATTGGCATGTGATCCGCGCGCGCGGCGCGCGCACGCGGGCCCCCTTTGGAAAATCCGGTCGAACCGGACGAACGGCGGGGACCGTACTGGAATGACCATGTCGGTGCGACGTTCTCTCCCGCCGAGATCAAAGGCGAGGCGAATCTCAACGAAGAAACTCACTCGCGAACCCGAAGAGAGAGTGTGTGAGAGATTGAGAGAGAAGGCGGCGGTGGACAACGCGCGGGGCGAAGAAGGGCCGGCGGCGACGACGGCGGAGGAAGAAGAGGGGCGACGATTCTTCGTCCGCTCCGCCGGCTGAGAAATCACGCGAAGGTGTACCAACGATCGTTAGAACGATCGTCGCGGGGCCTCCTCGGGAGGACGACAAAAAGGGCTGGTCGTTTGTTTGTCGCGACTCTTAATGGCCGTCTTCGGACGAGTTCGTAATTGGCGCGTTTGCACACGCTCTTTGTACGCCGTCCCTCTTTCTCCCTTTCTTTACCTCTTTCGGCCTCTCTCTCCTTCTTCCTGTCGTCCTTTTGCAGCTTGTCGTTTTCCGCCTTCGTTCGCCGTCGCACTTGTCGCCCTTCCTCTTCCACGGGACGTCGGCGTCTCCTTCCTTTTTCCGTCGTCGCGATTCTTGTGCCACCCGCTTCGTGTGTTTCCAACACGAGCATCGCGTCGCGTTGTATCGCGTCGCCTTCTCTCACTGTCGTTCCCCCTCCGTTTACTCAGCCGTTTATTCTTCGCGAGTACTCGTCCGCGATTCGCAAAGGAGACGCGGCCACGTTTCGCTGAAACCGCTCTTTGTCGCGACTCCACTGATGGTCTTTCGACGCCTCGCGGTCTGACTGCGTTCCTCCCTTTCCACTCGCGCTCGCTAATTCAGCCATTATTTCTACGTCCCAAATTTGTATGGGCACACTCATTTGTCCATTTTGTCAAGTAATTTTGTCGTTAATTAAAAAAAAATCACGTAACCAAAAATAATTTATTAATTTATATTAAATGTCAATTATTTTGTGAAAAATTGGGTATTGTATAAATACGGCAATCTCTTTCTCTGGATATTTCTCTCAATTTTTATTAAGTTTTCGGAAAAAATTAATATTTTAGAGAGGATTGATATCCTTCTAATGCTAATATTACTCTTTACTTTATTTGAAATAATCAAATATTCATATTTATAATATTGTTAAACCGTACCGATTTTAATCCAATAATTCTAATATTAGGTCATCTATTTCTCTCACGTATTCGGTTTTAAGAGATATACCAATTTTCTCCACCGCTCTCACAAACTTCTACATCGGAAGATTTTTTCGGGCGCGGAACGCATTCGCGCGTAGGCAATAATGTGTAACTCGTGTTGTCACCAACGCCATGCAGCGAACGACGAACGGGGGAGCGCCTCGCATTTATACGGCAAGTTATCCGGCTGTCGTCGCACAACTTTTCACTTTGAGTTACGTTCGTTCGACCACGTGGCTCGACCACGAACCCTCGCGAGCTATTGCTCCCGGCCAGGCGGGTCCTCGGCGAAATTGGCGATGGTGGAGGATTAATCGAGCTCGCACAATAAACTGCTCGTCGTATCGTTGCGTTCCGGCCGAGTCGACGTGGTGTGTTGCCTCGCATCCGGGGCTCGTCCCCTCAAAGAGGAACGAGATTTGTCGCTCGCTTGTCAAAACAAAGGTCCCTTCGCGTCCTTTGCGGAATAATCGCGTGGTCCCCGACAAAAGATACGCGATGATTCGATAATTAATTTCGCATATAAATACACATTGGAAAGTAATTTAAGCAAAAGGGTAGCTAAAAGAATATCAAAGAGACGTAAAATTGTTTCGTAAAATTACTAAGTGATTTTGAATACTATTCTCTTTACTTTGAATAGGATTCTCTTTATTTTACGATATTTGTTTATTATTTATCACTCTATGATCTGAAGGCTTTCTCTGAAAAAAGTAGTACAAAGTGCTTTTAATAACATATGATCAAATTTGGTCTAAATTTTTAAGGATAATGACAGTAAAAATAGAAAACGGACGTACTATAGGATAAATGTTCATATGCGAGATATATTACGAATTTATATTACAATTCTCCAAAGAGAACTCTAATGAGTAATCCGATTTCTTCCATGATCGTTAAAATCGTTTAATCATGAAGAGGGTTAATCAATGGTGTGCTCGCCGAATGTGCCTGGGATTAGCGACGTCCTTGATTGCACTGCCCTCAGACAAGCGCCATTACCTCTGCTTTGCGGTTTTAGCGGTTTCGCAATGAGTACGAGATCCTTCTACGCGAGGCTCCCGTGGTTTACTTCCTCATTGCGCGGTGAATCAACGTCTCATCAAAGTTGCACTCGCGTGTTTTTTTTCCCAGTATCCTCCAGCAAAACAATTCCATCGTTATTTTCCAATATTTCATATGGACTACAATTACCTTTCAGTAATAAATTGTTGAATACGTTTGAAGTAGATAATTTCTTAACGACAGTTATTGCGAGAAGTTATTTGTAATAATTCAATTTTCAATAGTAACTTGATGAGTTATTAAAAAAAAAAACGATTTTGTGGATTTACAGAATTAAATGATTTAATCAATTAAATAAATAATTAAATAATCATTATTTAGATTATTAATAGTTTACGATATGATGTCTTTTTTTTAAGCTTGTATAACCCAATTTTTTATGTCTAAAAAATATTATATAACAAAACTGGCAAACATTAATCTTTGAATAGAATTAACAATTAATTTACAATTTTTAAACTTTTTATTATGAAAAAACGATTTGTAATTTCGAGTAAAATGCTACACTAACAATAAGTCGTAACGAAGAAATAAAGTAAAATTTAAAATTCTGATATGAATGCGTAACTTCAAAGTTACATGGCATTAGAAACGATTAATATTATTTTATGACAAATAGTTTGTTCGAATCGAATTCTTTCTATTTTTTTTCTTGCCTTTTGTACGTCCTGGAAACATCCTGTGTCATAGAGTTTATCGCGAATATCGCCGCGGGCAATTTTAATAGTAAAGCACTCGGCAAACGAGTAGATACTTATGCATTCACACAAGTAGTTCTCGGCGAAACGCGCGCGGCGTAAATACTTGGCGGGATTTCTGTGCCGATAGCCTTTCCCGCGCTTCGCTCCAACGAGGCGGATCTCTTTCCGCGTATGAATCATCGTTACATCGCCAACGTGGGCCCGGTGCATTGCGAGGTACCGCCGCGCGCGTACCTCGCTCGGCCGGGGTCTCCGGGAGGCTGCTCGAAAATCCCAAGCCTGACTCGCCGCTGCGCTAGAAAGGAAAAGGACGAATTATCCTGTCGGAAGAGCCGCCACGGCTCTTTGTGCGAGGGAACAGCTCCGTCGTCTCGCTCGACGAGCACACACACCGCGCGCGTCGGACCTTCGCTTTTTCCTCCTCGCCTGCCTCCGTCGTCGCCACCTGCGAGCGCGGCTTAATGAATCGTAACCGCATTACCGTGTTGCGCAACCACGCGTGCATTACCATAATGTCCCGCGGTGACTAAGAACCTCCATCTCGTGCATCTGCGATATTAACGTGTCCCGGCGTAGTCTGTCCGTGTCTTCGGGCACAAATGGACGGACCGGCGGGGACGAATGGTGACTTGCCGAGACCTGGATTTTTTGAATTTTTTCCCCGAGCCAAGAGGAGACAGCTCTTCGACCGAATATATACGCTATAATATAATACATCCCGTTACTATTTTATGTAATAAATCATTGATAAAAGTGAGAAGTGAAAATTCAAGACTACCAATTGTTTTGCATAGTCATCTTGACGTGACATCTACGATATGACATCTAAAAAATGACAAAAAATCCTAAAAGGATAATGCGATAAAATAATTGAATTTCGCTTAATTACTTGGCAGAAATTTTAAATAATTTTTCGTATTTTTCGAAAACATACATAAGCTGTAAAAATCGACACTCTCTCGCAATGGCTCGTGTATGGCATGAACAAATGGAAAAATTCTAGCGAGAAAAATTGTTTTGCAATGCTCCGTGACAGCTGGAGGTCTGTGCAGCTTTATTATTTTCCATATATAGGTTTGCGGATGCGATAATAGCCGTGCGTGTTTACGGGCGTCCCGCGTTCATCGATTATTTCCGCGTTGTACGCGCGATATTTACCTGCCATCCCACGTGCGGCTAGAGTAATGCGCGTGCACACGGCGCTATTAGGAACGGAAAGAATTCGGCGCGTTCGAAGACCGGGATAATTAGTAGCGCGGGGGCTTCGCGCATCGCAGATCCGATGACGGAACATTCAATTCCGCGTACGGCCGCTGTGCGAATTCAACGCTCGGCACACCAGCCACGCATTAACCATCTCGCTCGCGTGCATTTATCGCGTTTGTCTGATCCCCGGACGGATCTTGTTTCCGGAATTTATCAGTTGCAATTTTTTTTTGGCTAACGGATGATAACATCTATTTGATATACGTTCGCTATATAATAGATATAATGGTGTATCAAACATTATTTAGAGAAAACTTTGAAATCAGTATTTATATAGTATTGTAGTGGACATTAAAAAAACGTGAAAAATTATCATTATATAAAAATTTCGTATTTTGCTAGTTTAAAGTACATATTTATTGTCTATGTCTTCATTGTATCATGAAGACGTATCTAATATGAAAAAAGAAGATTGTGAGAGCTCTTCTTTTAAATTCTTTGTTAGTTACAAAAGGCCAATCACATTTTTAATTTCACGATTTCGTTTACTAAAAACATTTTTTATGTCACTTTAAATAAATTTGTGATAATAATAGTTAAGATATTGTATAAAGAGAAATATCGCATCGAAAAAGTGGTAGTGTGAGTAATATAAAAAGGTAGAAGCTCGATCTATAGTCTGTCAAATGTCACACAACTATACAATAGATTCTTTGCCAATACTTGTAGATCAATACCAATTGAAAATAACCTTCGCTCGCAGGCCAATGCGACTATTTATAATGGGGTACGGTTGCCCCCGATCTGGAATTTCCCGTGAGAAGACCGGAAATCTCTCCCCTTTTCCCTCGTCGAAAACGACGCGCACGAAAGCAAGAGTTTCGTTCGGGGTTTAATGGAGACTCGACGAGTTTCGCGGGGTATAAGTGGAGACGAGTGAGACACCCAAGGAACGGAGAGACTGAAATATTAATAGATCTCTGTCCTGGCTAATTTACCGCTTCCGTTTAAACCGAGATAGCAGCCAGTCTAGATACTGGGGGGACCTCACTGGAGTCGTTGTCCGCGCACGTTCTCCGATTAATGTAATTTGATTAGCTTTCAGCGACTTATTCGGGAAAGCAAACGAAAGAAGTAGTTACGTATATACGCGCCAATAAATCGTCCTTGATTTCTAATAGAAGACCTGAAATAGAATTTGGTTCTACATTTAGATATGATTAAATCGGATGTATCTCCTTCTACCGTTCGAGGACAGACCTTGGCACGAAATTCAAATTTATCGCGCAGATATGATGTGGCATTGATGTATCGTGAGAGCAAGGCACCCCGATGGAGTAGAACCTTCGGCATTCGGTAGGAAAAGTGAAAGAGACGAGACGGAAAGTGTGGATATCGAAATTTTGCGAACGTTTAACAGCAAAATTCGAGTCGAAAATCAAATAGAAAACAATTTATTCCGAGCCGGTTGCAATACTTTTATTAGAGACAAGAAAATTATGAATTTTATTTGAGGACTGAAAAATTACGCGGCAGCGAGCGAAATGAAATTTGATTTAGTCGCAACTACATCAAGTCGCATTTAATTACGGCAAAATAAATCTCTATAGTTGCGCGATTAAAATGTTACAAAATTTTATTCGACGCTGTATTTTATTTGTATCCGTTTGGATGAATAACGCCACGCGTAATTCAGTTATTACGCGGAGAAAATGCGAATGTTATCACGTGGAGCTTAAATAACCGCGAATGATATACAGGAAGGAAAAACGAATCACATCGTCCCGTTCGGTCGCGTTGCCGGTAATTGCGCGTCGCATTATTCAAACGATCCGCGTGCGTGCGATCGCGGTGTGTTTACACGCGTTTGCGCACACGCATTTGCGAAACGACGCGACGAGCGTGGGTGCATTATGGGCCGTGAGTAATGCGCCTGCATTGGCGTGGGTAACTGCGGACCGTTTCGCAGAATTCGCGTTGTTTACGCGCGGTTTGCGTTTTTCAACATGTGCATTAATGCTACAAATTGATGCGCTATCATAGACACTTCATCTGACGGAGTGATTGAATGCTCTTCGTAAGCTGTTATGCAAAAAGCTCCAAAATTTAAAAAGGGTTTAGACTATTGCACGCGACGCCTTTTGCAACAAACCAGAATTCGCATAAAGCGACGAATTTTAGATTAAAAACTGGACCACTTTTCGTTGACTATTTTTTGATAAAATTTTTATCTACTTTTATTATCATTATTTATGTGATCATTTTTAAAGTGAAGACGACAATATTAAATATCAACCGCGTCAAAAAAACTCAGCTTCGAGGAAATTTGTTATAGCTATCTCTACAAATCATAAGAAACTTGTTTGACTTAATATTTTTGACTTTCGAGTCAATGAAAAAGATTACTGTCTTTCATCGTGAAAAATATCACATATTGGTGGAAACGCTGTGAGGATATTGACTGAGTTAAAAAAAGAGGAAGAATATTTTTCAATTTCTGCGTAGAGGGAAAAATTCCAGTCAAATTTGCTAAATGAACGGTCACGGGTTGCCGAATCAACATTTAATTACGCGACTCAGTTATTTCGTTCTCTGTAACGAGAATTTTTCCGTTCCTGCTTCAGTGCGTCCCGGCAAAATGTAATAAATCGTTTGAGTAATAAAATATTTATCCGTCGGCCGGTTTTACGTCTCTACCGAAAACATCTTTTTTCTCGATTTATAGCACGAGCATCATCGATCGGCTCGCTTTTTAAGCGGAATAAAGCTCTGGCGTAAATTGTCGTAAATTTATCGTTAATTGGACCGCCTTTTGGGAAAAAAGGGGCACGTGCCACAAACACAAATTTTATCGGAAGAAATTTCCGTTTTATTAAATAAATTAGTTATCTACATTTATTAATGCAGCAGCACTCAATGCTATTTTATCATAAATTGGTATTTAAAAAAAAATATATATAAATTCGTTCGTTGAAATTTCCAATATATTTCTATTGTTCCCTAATTTAAATATCATCACGGGACTCTCTGAATTCTTTTAGCTCCAACATACACATATCTATATATAATGAAATATGTTCTACTATATTGTAACATATTTTTAAATCTCTACGATCTTTAATATCAGAAGAGATTTAACGTCGAAATTTCCCGTCCAGCTTTCATTCACGATCGTTTCCGACCGAACGGTCCGAACGCCCGTAGAAATCTGACGGTGTAATTGGCGGATAATTCTCGAGAGACTGCTACTCGGCATGCCGGGCGCGTTTGCGCTTACTCGGCAAAATTCGTCACGCGGGTCACCCTCATTGCTGCGCCAACCCGGCGATACGTTTGCGTCACCCGGTACTCTTCTCTTGTACGCCCGAGAGATGGATAGAGAGAAACGAAGAGAGAGAGAGAGAGAGAAGATAGTCCAGCCAGCGGATAAACCGCAGGGATGCGCGCGTCCAGCAGCCGTCTCTCCTCTCTCTCTCTCTCTCGCCCTTCGCGCGCTCATATCCTTCCATATCCACTAACTGAATTAACCGGTCGCAACGGTGTACCGTTGCTCGACGTACGGCGCGCGCGGACATGCACGCATATTGCGCCGACCGATCCGCACGAACTGCACATATCCTCTCTGCATATGAACGTCGCGCGTCGGCCCGACCCTCCGGCCGCAATATATTACCGCGCGCGATGTCTCGTGCAATTTACGTACGATTATGCAGATGCGCCCGGGAGTGCGCCCACGTACGCTTCTGCGGCACGGGAGGACGCGGGATGGGAAGGAAGAACAAGAGAGCGGAGGAAGGAAAAGGGGGTGGGTGTGCGCTCGGTTGTGGTCGCATCTGTCAGATCGCCGTTTTTCGATCGCGATCTGTCTTGGCGAACATGTAGCGCTTTTTGCAAGCTTTCCTTTCTTGGACGCGGAGAAATTCTCTTCTTATTACATAAATAGTAAATTTTGAAATTTTAATTGTTATGTAAATGAATTAATTTTATTGGAATTTAGTAGTAACTTTGCGACAAAGAAAAATAAATAAAAGAAGAGCTCGCGGTTATTTAAATAAGAGAGATTATAATCGATTTTATGGTTCTCTTGAACGAAGACATTCTCTTTTTATTAAAGTTACATAAATCTAGTAAATTTCGATTAATAAAATTTGATCAATTATTGTCATGTAAATAAAATAATTTTATATTATAAAAATTTAGTAACTGCGACAAAAGAACAGATAAAAAAAGATTTCACGGTTATTTAAATAAGAAGTATAATTGATTTTACGGTTTTCTTGAATGAAGAAATTTTCTTGTTAGTGCTACATAAATCTTTATTAAATTTTGATTAATAAAATTTGTTTAATTATTGTCACGAATAAAATAATTCTATATTGTAGGAATTTAAGAACGTAACTTTGCGACAAGAAAAAGATTGAAGAATAGCGCGCGTGTAAATAAGACGGTTGCATAATCGATTTTAACGGGTTTCTGCCTTCAGCTTCTTCTTGAGAAGCACTTCACATTGACAGGCAACCGAAGCGACTCGCAGTGACTCGAGTGGCTCGATTGGCCCATTAATCCCGCTGTTTACCAGACGGGTGTATTAACGAGTTGCCTTATGCATCAACCGAAGCGTGTCATAAAACGTGCGGTTTAATTGAAAATTCTACAAAGCTTGTACGAAAGTTTCGCAAGGCAGAGTTTTCCTGAATGCGACGCTAAGAGTTAGAAAATGTTTTAAATCCGCAAGTTAGACGGCTCTGCGATTACTTTTTTATCGCGGGAACCCCTCGAGAGAGTGAAATGCATTCCTGGATCAAGAACGGACGTCCTAGCAATATTTTTATATCAATTATGGTACAAACTACGCTTCTCAGAATATCGTTTTCTCCTTTGAATGGAAATCGGCGCGTGACCGTTCGCTGAGTTTGGCCTGTGCGAAAGAGCAGGTCGACGAACCTGCGAGAGTCACTCTCGCAGGCCGAGCACAGAAACGACATTTCCGGCGGCGCGCGAACACCGCTCTTTTTTTTTTCTCTCTTCCCGCTCGAAGACGTGTTTGCCTGTATAAACTCCGATGGCTAACCAATCGGGTCACGTTGTGTCGGCTCAGTGGGGAAACCGGCCGTGCGACGACGGTGTAATTGCCTCTTTAAAGCTAAACCGACTTGTAGCGCGCTGTTCCATCTTTGTCGCGTTCGCGCCTTCTCTAAACACTCGCAGACATTCCGCAGACCGCAAAGCGGATTTTCTCTGCGATTCTTCTTTTAAGCATGCGCACGTCGCGGCAAACGGATTCCGCTCGTGAAAACCAATTGTGATTAAATCGCGAAGCAATAAAAGTCGTATCGCAATTCAGTAACAGCATCCTGCTGTTTTCCTAAATAATACTAAACACGGCGTCGTTTTGAATTACAAATGACATCGGCGGCAATTTTGTGAGTGAATGTGTACATATGTATATTTGCGTACAGATTATTCAAAGCACTTAGTGTCTTTAAAAATGGAGGATTAGCAGTGTAAGTAACGAGTGGCCGAGAGGTTTTTCTAATTCTTTAAAATTAATTGCATCACTTAATCACGTAAAAGTTTCTACATCTCACGTCGCGAATCTTCCGTTCGGCATTTAACATTTAAAGTTCCCGGCATTCCGACGATAAACACAACATTGTTAGTCCTAGTGTTCGTCGCGCGCGATATTGCATTCTCCATCGAGCAAGGGCTTCGCTTCAGATCGCGCACCGTCGCGGCCGGGACACAGTATACGTATTAATGCGTATTTCGCGATAACAGGAAGAGCGAGCGGCGGAGGGGAAAATACGAGCGGGACAGAGATAGAGCGGGGCCCTCCCGGTATGTACACATGTAACCGTGCGGCCCATTAATCCGCGCGTGTCGCATTGATCTATCATTGTCCTGCAGCCCGCGGGTGATATACACATCTGAGGTTGATACATAATAGATCGCGAACGCGGCCCGACACGACGCAAATAGCGGCTACGCGAGCGTAGGATATACGTGTGTGCGTGTAGTGTGTGTGCGTGTAGTGTGTGTACACGTACACGTTCCTCGAATGCATGACGTCCGCCGCGCGCGCACACACGACGCGCGTAACACGTATAAAAGTCCAGTAACCCAGTTCCTTCGCTTTACCCCCTTGGTAACACGCGGCGCCCGATTGTGCCGCACGAATGTGCACGGTGCCGCAGTGGCGGGTCGAGTGCACCGGTTTGCACAGTTAGTGGATCGCGCGAGTAAAAGTAGAGGAAATATCCTCGGCGGAAGATAAGAGCGAAAGTGTCTCGGGATAAAAGTGTGACGCAAAGGTGCCCGTTTAAGCGAACTCCCTCTCGTTTTTGCGATGAAACGCTTGCAGTTGATATTGATGGAATAAAAAGCGTCTCTTAGACGGATGAGTTTATTTAAGACTTGATTCTTTGTATCTTTCAAACGCTCCGTGAATCACGTTGAAAACTGGATGTATATAATTTGAGTCGTAATCTAATTTGTTGATAGCTTCTCAATAGAATCCTTCTGATGTGCCACTGAGTATTCCTTCAGTAAAAGTATACTTTCACCCGCTATTATCTGTGCTATCCTATGAATTTAATTAGTGATACAAAACCAAATTGTTTTTAGATTTTTTGTATTATTTAATAAGGTTATTATCCATTTTTATATAATTATTATATTTAATATTATTTATTAT
>VBVR01003716.1:0-16578 GCA_011638315.1 Tetramorium parvispinum
AACCCCTTCGAAAAGAACGGTATATCGAATTTTCCTCTCCGGGAGGGTGTTCGTAATGTCGCGAGCGTTTACCTCATACTAAGACACGACGCTACTGCTTCGGCAAGAAAAAAAAGCAAAAAGAAAAGATGGAAGGGTCGACATTTTATCGAGGGAAGTGTCTCTGAATAATCTGAATAACTTCCTCATGCAAATTTTTGTGAATAACACGATAAATTGAATAAAATTTTCATCTAGAAAAAAAATTAGTAAATGTTTGTTTTGTATTGATGCACAAGTAATTAATCAATCTATAATCTATTTGTATAACATAGATGAACAAATAATTTATATGGTGAATTAAATTTTTTTTTCAGATATTTTTTATCCAGTTTTTAATCAAGAGATTTCGTTTTCCGTTTATCTTGATAGTTTATTTAATTCACAGAGCTCTTTTTCAGTACAAGCCTGCTCCGTGAAATATTCATGTGCTTCACGTCGCTATCATTTTGCTAAGAGTTTAATCCTCCGAATTTATGTAGGCGTACGTTCCACTTAGGTCCAACGCGCTCACTCGATCGATGTGTGCCGGTGCGCCATTTAAATGCAAATCATTTCGCTCTAATGCTCATTCATTTTTTGTCAGCGTAAACGGAAATAGCGGGACATAAATCATAAAATCGGAAACGCAATGAACGTGAGATTAATTAATTTTTTCATTAATTTTTTCGTGGAAGGAACGGACGTGTTACCTCTCGACGATGCACCTCTCGAGCACCGCCGCGATCGCTTTCGACCTTGTAAAGCGTGCGTGACGCGTGCTTTCAGGTTTATGGAAATTCCGGTGGCCACTTTATCGAGCATGTGATGAGGCCGTGCAAGATATGTTCCCGTGCTAAACTACACTGTACCTTCAAAGATCAGGATATGTCGTGCCTTCGTACAAGAAATGTATACAGTTTCGCGCACAAAGGACGAAAGGCGTACCATTAAGGCTGTTCACAAGGATCCACCTACTTTATGGAACAAAGACATCTCCCATTAAAACGAGCTGTAATGATTTGAAGCGTAACTGTAATTACACGATAAATGTGAAAATATAATTTATTAACAGTAAGTATCAGAGATAAAGAGAATGAAAACGATACAATCTAGCATATCAACATTTCAAATTGATACGAACAATATTAAAGTTAATTTTAAAATTACTAGCGAAAGTAATATCCTGTTATTTCCATACTAATTTGAAAATATTGATAAGAAAATAATTTGTAATTAACTTCGCATTAACTTGAAATTATCTTAGAACTGGTTTCACCTATTAATACAGCTTAAATTTCTCAAAATAATTCACTCCGTCTTGTGCTGTATATAAATATGTGCAAACGCCAGCTGCGCGCAGTAAATAAAATTCGAGCGTGCGGTTGAACTTTCCA
This sequence comes from Tetramorium parvispinum, assembly GCA_011638315.1. Lineage (NCBI taxonomy): Eukaryota > Metazoa > Arthropoda > Insecta > Hymenoptera > Formicidae > Tetramorium > Tetramorium parvispinum. The sequence continues at coordinate 1,416 of VBVR01003716.1, forward strand.
CGAGGTAATTGCAATGTATTATGACAACGAAGAACGCGACCTCGTTAGAGCCCTAGTTGCGCGAATTAATTTAATTAATCTGACACCAAAACCGCAATCTTCTTAGCATAGAAACCCGAGCCATGACTTCCGCACGTATCCTTATATGTACATACATGTATAATTCCTAACTATGTGCGCAGCTAATACGAGGTGTATTGAAATAATCTATCTTTCAAAGATGCAATTTCACGAGTTTCACGGCAACGTCTTAGTACTAAATCAATCTGTTGATAATGCGCAATTTTTAATTTGAAAAATTAAAGGACAAAAATGTCACAATAGAGAACAATGAATCATATAATTAGTAAATTTTAATGTCACAAGAATACAAATTTAAACAATATTTACGAATGTCTTCTTCCGTATAAAAATGATAATTCCATACAAGATTTTAATGATAATAGTTCCAAAAAACTTATTCTGAAATTAACAAAAATTATTCGGAAGATTATATAAAAAAATAATATTTCATTGTGAACATAATAATTTTCTATATTATATATAATATATTTTCCTAAGGAACATAAAAATAAAAAGAAAAGTAATTTTTTTAGGGTGATATTTTTACAATATCATTTCGAAAAATTTGAAAATGACACATATGTTGCTCTGGAAATAAAAAATCCAGTTGCATAAGAAATTTGCAGAAAAAAATAACTGACGAGTACGTATTACGATCATGTTTCAATTTAGATGCGATTCTCTCTCTCTCTCTCTCTCAAAATTCAAAAGAAAGAGAGAGAGAGAGAGAGCTCTCGCAAATCGGGAAGCAAACAGCTTTTTCTACAAGCATCACGTCGTAATTAATGTCGTCTTCTTCTCTTTATGAAACGCGGAAGATACTCTCGATGAAGGAAAAGGACCTTTGGACAATAGATTGCTTGCTCCCCTGAGAAAGATGAGGATACTGCGACTAAGAATTATCGCATAATTCTCTGTTTATATTGTTATATTGTTGTAATATTGTTTGTGTGTAATATTGTTTATAATAATAATTATACTTTTGTGATATTTGTATAACATCATTTGATGAATATAGAATAAAATGAAAGACTCGATAAACAAACACCCTCAAATGCGAATATGCAACAGTAGGAATATTGTCCCCTTGCCTTCTCCCTTCCAAGCATATTAAGTGCATAATCCACTAATTAATTATGATAGAATACTTATATTACGACACTATACGTCACATTTTCATTTAAGTATCTTTATTCAGGTAAGTAAAAATAGAGTTATTATATTTTTCCAAAACAAATATTGTCAATATCTACGATAAAAATTCAATGCACCAAAGTAAAGTAAATCGTACAGTAAGTACAACGAGAACGTTTTGATTTATTTCACTCTGCTCTTTTGGATGAAGCGGAAATTTCTTAAAAGCAAACCGTTTGAAAAACAAGCAGACCGTAATGGCATGTTGAAAGATTTCACGTATATTTTGTACGTAAATCTTCACGAATCTAAAGCAACGCGGACGAGAAACGGTTGTCTCGCTAAAACGTCCGTACCTAAATTCATTGAATCTAATGGAGGTGAACGGAGCATATGTGTATGTACGCGTATATATGCTGAAAGCTTGGCGCATCCTAGCATTTCCTCGATCTAAAGCATCGACATGTTCTTACTAATTAAGCTATACGACATATAACCACGGCTGCAATTACGAGCGCAGCAAGCAATATTGCGGTAAACTATCTTGACAGAGTTTATATTGATCCTTGTTCCAAAGACTTGTAAAAGTGTTTCTTATTAATATTACGACTATTTCATAATGTGCTAATCAATGTCGATATAATTATAATTTTACTTTTGCCACTTTGATTATTTAATTTTAGTTTTAATTTTTATTGACTATTTTTATAATTATAAGACTCTTTTTTTTACATTAGTAAGAATACAATGCGCACATATAATTAATAATTTTGTATTAATTTTCTGTTAATATATTTTTTAATATGTTATAATTATTTTATTTTATTACTATTATTAGAAAAACTAAATCACATGTACTTGTCAAGTGACATATAATATAAAATATTCCATAGATCAAATTACAGCAATATTCAAAATAATAAAATAATAACAAACAATTTATTCTGTAAGGAAAAAAACAAAGAAACAAATTTCTCAACGCCTAGTTATTCGATGCCTTCTCTCTGTGTTTCCTTATTCTTTTACACTTACGTTACACTCACTCGTGAAAATACGATCGCGTGCACGCTAATCATCTGTACTTGTCACGATCGCATTTGGAAAAGTAATACGATAATCCACGATAGCACGAGTCCCGCCAAGTATAGAATAGCAAAATGACCGCGCCTACAAAACAATACTTTATTCGCCGCCAAAAACACAATCGAATCATCATCGCCGCGAAATATTTAATTCGCGAGAAAATATACCCAGGCTAGATATTCAGTTCCTTACAAATTTAAATTTATTTTTAACCATATCTCACGTTTTTTCGTTACTTAAATCGCTAATTCAGCATGTTATTTTGCGCGCTCAATTAAAAAATTATAAGTATATTTTGTTGAAGTCAGTAAACAATTTAAAGTGCGCTGTAGTGATGCACTTGAAGAAGTAAGCATTGTATAATTATTGTAAACACAAGTAAATTACTATTCTCCTATTCGTTTTCTTCTACAAATGAATAAATTGCGCGAAATATTTATTTATAATAAACAGTTGTTGTTTTAACACGCTTACGATAACTAATAGTAGAAATCAATTAGCCACTCGGATCAACAATTTCTGTTTATTGAGAACGATCACGTTTCATTTCTAATGCTTCTAGTACTCTTTTGATCGAAGAATAATAATAATACAGAGCAACTCATATCACTACCTGTTCGCTCTAGCCGTACAACGCGAATGACAGCACGACGATTTTGTGCATGGCAACATTATACTCTATATAAAGAAATATTAAGCATCGATGTATTTGTCGGATATATGATGTTGTATATATGTTGTCGCGAAAATATGAAACGTTTAACTGTTTAAAATCCATTTTAAAGAATTAAAATTTTAACAAAGTAGTAAAAATCTTTCGAGTTATAAAAAATAGATGACAGTTATAGATGAAATAAATGTCAATCACTGAAAAATTTTGGCGACATCATTGATTAACTTTGATGTAATAAATTAAAAAGTTAATTTAAAAAATTATTTTACTTTCGATAGTTTTAATAGTATTTTCAATTGTAATTAATTTGCAGAATTAATATTGTAGAATAGTTGTGAAATAAGATGCACTATACATCGATATTTGAAACCGATGCAACAGATGCGCGATAGCTATGGACGCCGCAGCATCCATACGACTGTATCCCTTGCAAGTGCAACAAGTCGCGAGTTCGCGGTAAAACCCAATTGCCGTAGGCAATCTGTACTGTGCTATGTCTCTCGATTGTACTACACGAGCAATAAGTTCACGAGATTCTCTCACATTTCTTTGTTTCTTCGGTTGATAAAACCTACGTTGTATATAAGAAAAAAAGCAAAAATTTGATCATATTAACAGAAATCGAACTGTAAATTAAGCACAGACTTGTAAGATTTATTTATCAATTTAGAAGCAGCAAGAAATTATTTTTAGAAAAACTCAGATAATTTGATATTTTAATAAAATGTTAATAAATTTATTATTAATATATTAATCATTATAAATATTTAAAAATAACTTGAAGACAAAATCGTATCACAATTGTATAATGTATAAAAACCGCGTAAATCAATATTCCGATTAAATCGAAAAAAACTACCATATTCATTGTTTTGTCAATAGCAAGTCAATTTAAACAATTTTGTGATACATTTAATTCTAATCACAATAAATATTTCAAATCAACAAATCACAGCATATTTGAGATGACGAAATAACCCAATATTTCAATCAAATTGGCATTTTAATTAAATACTAATAAATATTTAGAATAGAATTCAAGCAATGTAGATGAAAGAAATATTTCAATATTTTTAAATAAAATATTCCCTTTTAATTATACATAGAAAATTTAAGAATCAAAATATAGTACTAATGCGAAGTTAAATTGAAATCGTTCAATAATTCTTCGTGCCTTGACGAAATACTGGGTGACAAGGCTATGTATTCACTTTCAAAATTCTAAGTTCTCTCTCGAATAGAATAAAGCGTTTGACAATGTTTCAAAAAGCTGCACAAAGGTACTCGGATGGAATTTTAATAAACGGCACGTGACTGCGAAGGTAGATTCTGTCACGCACGGGAAACAGAAAATCTCGATAAAACCGTGCTTGTATTCAGACCTGCTTACCGCTTATTTCATCACATTTACATAAGCTCGCTAACATTCGCTCGCTTAGCTGAGATTTCATTATCATCATGATTAACTTTCCGTAAAGTTATATGAAAATTTTATATTTCTTTCGAATTTCGATTTACCTCACCCGTTACATATAATTTTGTATTAAAAAATATATTTCAACAGTCATTAAAACCGCCATTAAATGTAATAATTAATTTATATTATCGTACAAACTTTTCATAGAGTACATCATTACTCATATTGGGTAAATTCCAACGAAAAATGTAATCTGAAGAGTAAAAATCCGCAACATGTTTTTAATTAATAATTCTAAGTATATACCGCGAAAGTTTCATGATATACGAAGGTCATGAAATTGTTACGTATTTGATGTTAAGAGCACCATTCTCAACAAGCCTCGATTCAGTGCGTCGTCTGATTACTCACTGACTGCTACTACTTGAAAGCATACTTATAAAGTCTGCTATTTTCAAATTAAAGTGGGAGTTATATCGAAAATTACGAACAGACAATCGAATTTTTATTACGAACGAATTAATGCAAAATTGATTAAAAATGTCTGCATTAATTCTCCCAATTTAATACTATATTTTCATATTTTTTTCTAGTGTAAATATATATATGTATATAATTTTTTATTTTTTTGGAAATAACAAATATACATAGATAATATAGATAAATAAGTAAATATATGATACAATTAATTGAGAAATGTATAATTAATTCATGAATAATGTATGTATGATAAATAATATAATTTAATGTTGACTGCATCGGCGAGAAATATTATAATTATATGCATTTTTTCCGTAGGTAGTTTCTTTCACTTCTACTGCCATTTAATAATAATAATAAAATAATATACTTGGAAAAAGTGTTGTAACTGTGATCCACACATATATAATTTTACATTTATTTCTTATCTTTTATTTGCTGTTACGTAAATGATAAAAAAAACTCTTTTAAAATATTTTAATTTTGCAATTGTAATATATTTTTCACCGGTGCAGACATATGTAATAATTCAAAATATATGTGTAGATATACCTATATATATTTACATACCATTTGTGTGTATATGTGCGTGTATGCGCGTATGCGCGCACACAAATATGAAATTTGTATGAAGAAATAAAATCAATGTTGCCTAACAATATAATACTTTCGATCGAACGTCGTGATAGCACGTAGTATACGGAGCACCGGAAGTACTCTCGCGCGGTTCGCGGGCTGAGGCGTTGAGGCTGAGCCAGTGAACAGTACCGAATCCGGACTCCCAGGGCATCCGACGATCGATGCCCGGGGCGCGCTGCTATATATAGCCACCCCTGCTCTCTCTCCCTGTCTTTCTGCCTAGGCTGCATCATCGAGCCCGTCGGTAGCGGCGGCGGCGGCGGCGGCGGCAGCCACCTCGCTCGTTGGCTCCCTTCGCGGCCTCATCCTTACCCCCTCAGTTCGGTCGACCGACCTTCTGTGTGCCACAGGTTCTCCCGCGGACATAGCACCTGACGCACCTCGCAAAACGTTATCCTTACACGAACAAAGACCCATTTCCACGTGATATTATCACGACTCACTCGCTCGCCTCGCCGTCATTATTGCGGAAGCAATAGGGTTTTAATCTTTTGAGTTGACGTTAATTAAAAGATTGAAAATAAATTTATGTATAAATGCATAAGTTTTTGAAAATGTTTAATACATTCGATAATATTTGAAACAAATCGTTTTCAAAGGCAGCAAAGATTTTTCAGATTTTTCTATATAAAAAAATTAATATTCAAGTTTGCGTTTAAATATATCGGCATTATGACATTCTAGAATAATCGCTGATAATTTTTTCAACATTACGTATTCCCATAACGCAGAAGAAGATTATTCAATCGCAATAAATTATGCTGACGGGAAAAACCAACTTGTGGAAGGTAACGAGTTAATCCGTTAATGTGCCAGAGGGAAAAACGGGGATCTAAGTATTTCGATAGAAGGAACACAGGGAGCCGGCAACTATGTTTTCTTATAATTTTGAAACACAACGCTCCGAGAAAGAGAGAATACATGATAAAACATAAAATAAATATAATACAAAATAACCGCGCGTAACGATGCGAAATTACAATTACCACTTTAGTTACTGCTCCAACAGTAATTAATATAACTGATAATTATCTGCAAACACTCTCGACGTGATGCAATTATCACGCGAAAAGCCAAAACGACAAAGATATCAACGCCATTTCCAATTCGTTACTAAAGCTGAGAAATGAAAATGGATAATACATTAACGCTATTACACATGTGACAAAAGTTTTATGCTTATTATCCCATTTATACTTTCAGAATTATATTTTATAATGAAAATAATATACTTCTCGCGTTCTTTATATTGGCATCTTAAATCCGAATTCGCGAAATCACATTTGCGTTTGCATCCTCGACACACGCGGCTCGCACGAATGGCTCACGAAGTCGTGAAAATTGCTATGATGCCCGCTTCAGTTTTGTTTCACGGCGGAACTCAGCAAAAGTCCGGGCCAATCCGCCGGCAGCGCGAATGGACCACGTTAATGCCGACATATTCGAGCCTATTCGCCGTCCTGAGACGATATTTTTTCAGATATTTGATTTGTCCTATTTTATTAAACATATATCGATCTTTCTACAGAGAAAACTCTCTCTATTGTCCCTCGCATTCTCTGCCCCCTTCCCCTTCCGGCGTGAAATGAATGCTTCAATGTCGCACTTCGAAACGAATTTCATTCCCGATTTTCATCAAAGCCGTCATCGGTTGACGTGGCGCGATGGGATAGATCTGGATTTGAACCCATGTGTTGCACGGTATATTCTAAAACGATCGATTCTTCCACAACAAAAATCTTGGAGTGGCAATATTCTCCGCAAGCAATTGTACGCAAAGAGCGTTTAACGTAGTAAAATAAAAAAAATCCTATTCCTGATTTGTATTTTTGAAGAACTTGAAGGGGATTTCAATTTGCGAATCTATAGTGAAATATTTAATATAACGTGTTAAAGGATCCTCGGAAGATATAGCTATCCTATAAAATTTCGATTGCTAAAGATCGATGCGATCTCGTTTGATGTGGATAATAGCGCGAAACTTTTGATACGCTTTATATACCGTGCTAGAACGATGCATACAGGAAGTGCTGACAATAACCGGCAACGGATGCGAAAATTTCAAAGCGGTGCTTTTTCATTCATCCGATGGCCTGGAATATATCATGGTAACCTGAACAGACGTTACTTCGTGATGCAACGCAAATCCATCCAGGCCGCCTCGCGCACGCGTTTTACACAGAAGAGAGCAACAGCGTGAGACCGGGTCAGATGCAACAGGGGCGTGTTGTAAACGTACGTCCGGGGATGTTGTAGTGAAACGTCATTTACTTTCTCTCGAGAAATTAAGACGTTCAACAAAAATAATTTAATATTACCCCTACATTAACCATGTAAATGTTCTTTTTTCAAAATACGATAATGAAATTAAAAATTAATGATTTCATCCAGTTTCTGTTGTGGACAGACATTGGAATAAAATCAGAGAAAAAAAGCTATTTATTTCAAATTAATTCAAATGTAATTTCTTATGTAAAATAAACACGGTATTTATTCACTGATTTATTCACAGATTTAAACGCTGTATTTATTCTTTTATATCACGACTTCATTTTATTCTGAAATCTGCATCGACGAAAACATCGTGAATGTTTCGATGTATAAATAGTCTCGTAATATACATATTTCGACAAATATATTGACAATACGGTGGAAATAACGGCAAATCCGCAATCGATGACGTTGAATTATTCGCGGTGCATTAAATGAACAATGTTAGTAAATTCGTTGTCTCAAATGGCGTTATTCATGCGCGATGAAACGACGGTGCTGTTGCGCGCGATTCGATGTCGATTTCCCGGATCATTAGACTCGCTGTGTCGCGGCTTCCGAGACCCTTCCAAGACGAGCACCGCTGCTCGAGATAGTGCGACCGAGACACTAATTAGTATGCCAACGCCGCTGAAACTCCCGGGTAAAATCCATTATGATTGCCTGGAAACCGGATTTAGAGCTAACATAAGCCCTTCCTTCCTCTCGCGCGGTGCGTGTACGTTCGAGACTCGTCAAAACACAGTACCCCAAGATTACACCTACGTCCAACTCTTAAGAGCAAAGAAAAATTCCTAATTACTTCCGGAGAAGTTTTTGAAGCAAAGTTTTGTCAGTTGGTTCTCCCCTATAAAACTTACCGTAGTCGATAATTGCGCTAGCATAGAATTTGAAAGTAAAAGGAAATTTTTACGCAAAATAAACTTTACATTTATGTTTATATGTTTATATATTATATATAAAACAACTACTCTTCGGAAAATTTTCGCATTCTAAAAACTCGGCGTATATTTAAATATGTTTAGTTAATTATATTTAATTATTTCATGCAAGAGATATTTGTGAAGTAAATTAATATAAAATACACATATTAAAGAGATAAACGTTATATAATTAATTAATATGCTATATATTCTGTTTATCATGTAATATACTCAATATTATAGTTACATTAATTTATGAATATTCACAAATATATATATATATATATATATATATATATATCCTTATGTAGAAATGAAAATAAATTCGTTCTTGTGCGGTTAAACGCGAGATGTCCTATTTGCTAGAAAGCGAGTATTGATGTCAATCGATGTGAAGGATAATTTGATCGATAAATTGACGGCAGTGACAAACAGAGAACCTAATATTTCTAACCATGGCGAACGTCCGCAAATCTAGTTGCCTATACGTTCACTAATTTCACAGCCACGTGAAATTAGCATAGTTCCCAACATCAAAGGATTGATCGAGATGTTAGGCTCGTAATCGGGTACGCGTCAATATAACATTTCTGCCTTTACAACGATGTTCCCTGCCACCGCTTGTTGAGCAAACACCCACACACACACACACACACTCACTTGTAAGTTGCTGAAGAATATAATTTTCTTCTTTTCTTTTTTTATCAATGTATAATACGTCAAAGTTGAAGCAAAATAAAACGTACGTAATTTTGTGAAATAAATTTTTCTTTGATTGGAAATTATTTATAAAGCAAAAAAGAAGAATTTACAACTTTCTAAGAATAACCGCAAGCTACTTCAAGTTCGTTAATTATCAATTTTTTTAGGAATAATAGATAATATTTTTGCGATGTCTATACTGCGATGTTTATCACTTATGAGATAATTGATGAAGATAAACTGTATAAAATTAGTAATTTTAATTTTATAATAATTTTATAAACGTTATATTTTATTTTTTATTTTTTAATGAATTCTTTTTTAATCGTATTAGGAACTTGCTAAGATTCTTTGAGCCAATTGTTGGTTACATTGAAATTTTAATAATAAAAAAGTATCTTTTTATAATTTCGATCTATTCAACAGATCGTAATGCATCACTCTCGTTTTTACGCATAACGTGTTTATTCAAGTATGTTCCATCTAAAGCAGTCGGAAAGGCTGAGAAAATAGGAAAAGAGGCGTGTGGTCAACCACTCGTGAAACTACGGCGCCGCATAGGTGCGTACATATATGTATGTGTATTTATATATAAGCGCCATATGTGGCAACAACCACGTATATTGAAGATGCAAATATCGACATGAATAACAGAAGAGCATGTAAAAGTCGGAACGTTTTTAATTGCTATGTCTCGCAAAAATGCGCACGTCAATTTAATCAAGTTAACGTATCGCACAAAGCAGGTATTAAACCATTCACACGATCAACAACGATTTTCATTGCCAAATATGCGATTTTCACGTTAATCGCTTCTAATAGCATTCAACGCATATAACTCGTGATCATTGTCAAAGATTTACCGACACATTTAAGTTATATCTACGAAATAACCAGCTTTCGAACGCGAAAAATAGCGTAATCGAGTGTTTCAATGGGATGAAAGCGAGAAAACGATCGGGTTACTAAAGGCGAACTAATGTTTCGTACAACTGGAGCTTTTTGACTTTCGACGAAAGTAATAAGATCCCGCGTACGGAGTGTTTCGAAACTATTATCGCTTCTCGTCACGATAATAGAGAAGATATCTAATGAATGTTACAAGCGCGAATGCGATTCCCCATTGTGTCCGTTATCAACACGTAACGCGGAATAACGTTGTATGTAATCGATTTGCATGCCAAATCACAAAGACAATATGCAATATTAAATATTAAGTTTAATATAAAACAATATATTATAAAAATTAATAAAGTAATAAATTAATGCAAAGGAAGACATGTTAGAAAAATTAGTACGTAATCATGATTTTAACATTGTCCATTTATCATTTAATATTATATTTATAATTTAATTGTCTGGTAAGAAATTGAATAATATTACTATACATTAATCGCATTTCTACATTCGATATCAATATTCTTTAATATAAATTTTTGAATTTGTGTACTTTTTAAATATTAACATAACTGAAGATTTATATTGCACGCGATGATTTTATAAATTGAAGTCGATATATTTTAAGGTGTATTTGTTATCAAGAATACCGTGTTCTTTTCGTTTTTCTTTAAGAGCTCTTAATCCTCATTGAGGCCACAGGAATGACCCATTCCGATCGTATCGGACATATCCACAAATTGTCGCTATCGCGTGATTTCACGTTCGCCTCGCGTTCAGATATAATCATCCGAGTGGACACCGGATCGACGATGAGATCACTATCTGCGAATGGAAAATCTGCGTACGATAGCACCCTTCTAGAGTTACCGGGTGATCAAGAGAAATTACGCGCGCATGTTCGAAGAACTCTAGGCCACGAAGGAAGTGGAGATCCAAATCAAGAAGGAAACAACTATAAGCTCTAGTGCCGTATTCTTAAGGCGTTACCGGAAACCTAGAAAGCTTTAGAAACGCGAACGAACAAGGTATTCTTCGACTACGGACTTGTAAGGAAAAAGAGAAGATCGATATCAAGCTTTTTACTTATTAATTTTTATAATTATACTTTTGCTTTATTTCAACGATCAATACTGTTGAAGGGATTAATTTCAAATTTTTCATCCTATTGTATTTCAATGAAAAACGTTAAAATAACGTAATAAAATAAAATACAAGAATCAGTTTTTTATATGCAATAATGTATTAATATACAAAATTTTCAAAAAGACGAATCATAGGCATGATAATTAATGAACATGAAATTCTCTTTAAAATTTAATTTTTTTCAAACCCAGTCTTATATTCTTTTCTCGAACATCTTTTAAAACTAAAGTTTTACGTTCATGGTAATTCACAAAATATCGAAGAAACAATAAAAACATTCTCCCTTAAATTCATCTCGTGCTTCAATTTTTTAGAAAGCAAAAATATCAAATTAATATCTTTGAGTACTAATTTAGAAAAAAAGTTTCATATGCAAATTATAGTTTCTTTAAAATAAATTTTAGAAGGTTCAATGGCTATTTAGTTCTATATACTAGGACTCTAGTGGTTAACACAACCCGCTGAAACAGCCCTGCAACTTTCGCGTGCAAACGTATACTATCGTTGGTTTGGACGCATATACGAGCGTGTACATTTCTAAAGCTTCCGCAAACGACGGAGAGATAAACACGAAAATCCATTGACTTCGCGATAGTGATGACGTCGCGAGAGTGATGCTCTATCTCGTCGAATATAGAATTCTATGAGAAACGCGTATTTAAAACTTATGATATTTGTTCCTCGATATTGGGTAATGTTGGGCATTTTGTTGTTAACCATTTCTCAATTTATGCAGATAGAATGCAGACTGTGTATTTAGGTCATAACTGACTCAGGACGCGTTTGTTCCTTACCTTAAAGCAAAATACAGGATATTATATACCGCGATAATTTTGAGAAACGAAAATATACATGTATCAAATATTTGCAAATAATCCGTCTGTAAATATTGTTCCGGTTAAAATACACATTTATGTATAGTTTTAATTAGTCTAATTAGTTCATCAGTTTACGTTTCGAGATAATGATAACAAGGCAAACGATAAACGCGCAATTATTCCATAATAATTACATATTTGAAAGCATTGCATATTGTGCGTTTCAATTTATACGTACCCCATATTTTGTGCGAGCTTTCAAATATCTCGCATCCAAGGATCACCGAATTTTTACCGTGAGTACCGCGCGTGTCAGCGCTATTTAATTGTATATCGAAAATGATGGATCAGACAAAGAGTGTAGCAATGGCGTACGCGGCTCGTATTGAAAACTAACAGATCAATTCTCTCTCTCTCTCTCTCTCTCTCTCTCTCTCTCTCTCTCGCGATGCGTAGTTCCATGAAACCATGTAACAAATCGTGGAACGTAATCGCAGATAATCGCCAGATGTGGGAAGACCTATTTTTGTAAACAGTAATCAATATACAAGTGCAGTGACAGGAGATCATATCTGTACATGACAGGTCATGACGCGCAAGTTTTTCTTTTTAATCCTTTTATTTTCTTCCTTTAAAATCTTTCTTTTGTTACAAGTAAAAACAAAATAGATAATTTTTTATCGAATTAATAAATCAAAAAAAAGGATTTAAATTACATATAAAAGTTACAGCATATGGAAATTACATTTTGTTTATTTTATGAGCGATGTTTTCCGGATTACGATAATTTTATTATATCAACAGACTCGTTATGAAGAACAATTATAATCAAGTTTTGCGAAGTTTACGATTCAATGAACATTCAATTTAGAAAATTTGCTTTGAAATAGCAGTAAATTGTTCATAAATAAGTTAATATCATTCTTTTAACAGTCTCAAACGCATTACACATTATTATTGCGACGTGTTTTCATGTCAACACGTATTTTTGGATATTATTGCCGTTATTCAATATTTGAATTTTCAATATTTTAGAGCCGATTTTGTGAGAATGTCTGCAGCAATTATATAATATTTGTGTTAAAATTAGAATTTAATATAGCATTTAATATTGCGTAACTATATCAATTTTGTTATATTCTATTAGCTTACTCTTTAAACATAAAAATTGTATATAATATAATATTAATTTAACTATAAAGAAAAAGAAAGTAGATATATTTATGAAAGAAATTTTGTATAGCTATGTATCATATCCAAAAACATATATTCAAATAATTTATAAATTATCCAACATGTCAGCCCAGATAGCACGGAGAATTCAAAAGAATTCAAAAAAAAATTCGATCGTATGTCATCAGCTCCAAATTCATTTTCAGATGCAAAAAGAATTCTTTTTCTGAACTTTTTAGAAAAGAATTCTTTTTGCATCTGAAAATGAATTCGAAGCTGATGACATACGATTGAATTCTTTTTGAATTCTCTGTGCTATCTGGAAGAGAAAAAAAAAGAGAGAGAGAGAGAGAGAAATTAAAAATTTCAACTTATTTGAAGTACCAAGAAAAAGAAAAATTATTTTATAATTTATACAAGGTTGACAATTGAATCTATGTACTCTCGACAAAATTTAGCAAGTGAGATTCTCATGAAAATACTTAATTAAGCAATCTTCATTAAAAAGCAATTTACATCTTCATGTATCTCGTCATATTACATTAACGCGGCAGATTTTACGAAGACTGCAAATTGTCTCTTGTTTTGTGGAAGAGATTTCTGATAACTAAGCTCCTATAGTTTCTACTTAATAGTTCGCCCGAAATAAATGAACAGGACCTCTACTTAGAAAGTAAGGAACAGCAGAACGGATAATAACAAGAAGCATAGAAATAAGGTCGTCACGAACAATGAGTGATAATGCCAATCATGAGAATTATAGTAGAAAGAACAATTTTGAATGCGGCGGAAGCCCTATTAAGCAAAATCTGTCGACTGCAATTCACCGTGTAGCAAACCAGCTTGTTAAAATACGTTACTTGCGCGTATTATACCGTGATGAATAAATCAAGCCAATACAATACAAAATATTTATCGTATAACAACTTAAAATGAGATTTTATTCAAAAATTGATCTACGAAGTATATAAAAAGAATAAAGCTGTTTACCCGCAGAGTTAATTAAGGAAAATCGAGGGTAATTAACGCTTTACTTAAAGTTTGACTTAAGAAGACGTTGATATAAATTATGATCCTTAAGGATAATTATTTTTCAAAAGGCGTTGAAAAGTTCTTGTAATATTTAAACGTGCAGCGGGGAAGCAAAGCAGCTCATGAAAAACTGCACTTTCAACAACCAATTCATTTACGCCAGGAAATATCGAGGAGTCGGCACGTTCGATCTGGGTAATTAGCGATTCCCTAATTAAATTCCGTAGGAAAATACGAAAGTGTTTGGAATGCATAGCGTAATGTATATCTTTACAACTACACAATATTTTTTAAAGAATGTGCTTGTATCCTCTCTTGTGCTTCACACTTATAAATTTAATCTTTAAAATATATATGAATTTTTCAAAATGATTAAATTCCTTTGCAAATTACATCAAATTAAAAGTTCTCATAATCATCTTCTTCCGAGAAATAAATCGCTCTAATTAAAAAATATAGCATATTATCTTAGCCAGAGCAAAAGTGAAGGAGTTTCATTTCATATGAAACTTACAAAACAATTAAAATACTGACAATAAAAAAAAATAATACATATGCGATCGAAAAAAATTATTTCGCACTTGAGCGAATCGATTGGTAATATTTATAAAATACTTAAATGTGTGTGTGAATATCCAAAAATATTCTTTTTATTTTTTAACAAAATTATTGCATAGTATACATATAAAATATTCCTGATGTAATTTTCCCT
>VBVR01003717.1:0-16576 GCA_011638315.1 Tetramorium parvispinum
ATCTAAATCTTTGTGATAATAAAATAATTTCATTGGATCAATTTTAATAAATTTTCATTAGTACGGTGAATATTTTTATTGGATTTTTGGTTCAGTGTAATAATCATCTTTTGAATCTCAAAGAATTGAAACTGATAATCCAATTCACGTAAAACTTGATTTAAGATTCAAAATACTGATGGAAGCAGCAATGCTCTCTTGTTTGAATACATCTTTTTTAAAATTAATGTCAACATATTGGCAATACACAAGTTTGCAAAAATATTTAAATATATTGTGCAATTAGTTAATACATAGAATGTTGATAAATTTAATTATAAAATAGACTTGCTTATTGAGGGATACATAATTTCTCCTAATTTAAATGCAACTTTTTAAAAAATCAAATATTGAATCCGAGATACAAATCTCAAAGTATGCCAAATCATCTGAGTGTATTTAGATCGTTTTATGAAAAATCGCCATACACAAATTCAGATATTATAAATATTAAATAGATTCTCTAAATATATCGATTAAACCATATCATGTTTTAAAACTAGTTTTACTAGAGTTTCTTAGCAGAAATGCAATTAGAAGCTGCGAATCTAACTTCATTTCAATACAATTTCCATTTTCCTTCTCGACCATTTTAATTTTAATTTCTCGATAATGGGAGTTGAAACTCATGCATTTATACGTGCTTTCTCTTATTTTCTAGAAATAAAAAAATACAAAAGAGAGAATATGAATATTTTGCAAGGATACTTCATAAAATGAAATAAAATTGTTGCAAGCACTCATGAATGTAATATTACATATGCTGTGAATAACTTTTCATTTAAAATATTTTAATTACTCTGAAATGCAGTTTGTAAAAAGAAAAGAGAAAGGTTAGTCTGGATTAAATAAATATGTTTAAGGAATATTAAAATTAACCAAAAAAATCACACTTAGTCTGAATAAAATACGCAATAAAATTAAATAATGAACAGACTTAAAGAACAATCTCGAGCACTCCTCTCCTTTCTCTAATCGAGTTCGTAAAAATCACTTGCATTTGACGACAATTGGGGCTTTCGTATTCCGAAGAAACACGAATTTGCGGGATCGAATAATACCTACACCTGCGTGAGCGCCGAACAAAACGCAAACTTTCGATTGAGTCTGCGAAGTCGCCCGGAGCTACAGGGCGGAAGTAAAGCGTCCCCAAGGGCTCCCCGATGAACGTAGTAGATCGAGAGAAATCCGCAAGGGAGAGGGAAGGGAGAGGCTTAAATCAATTCGGCGCATTCACGCTGGAATACCCAGTAGGTATATTATGTACCTATTATCGGGAAAAGGCAATCCACCGCGAATATCGTCGACTCCGTGAACGGTAGCGGAAGCCCGATTTCCCTAATCGAGTACTAGTTAGTTAACTGCACGTCCCACCTTCATTGCATAAATTTTCGCGGACTCGCGTCCCCGCGTTCGCCCCAGAAATTTAGCCCGAGAGCTAATTTTTGCGACGCCCCATTGTTTGCCGTCGTTTACACGAGTCCGCGTTGCTCTAATTCGCGCGACCGGCGCATAAAAGTGTGAAAATTCCCGCACCAGCCAAGAATAATACGCCGTTATGTAATTCACGCGCGCAGAAATTATAGGCACGGTCGGAAGAGGCGCGTTAATAAATATCAAGCCGGAAGAGTCAACGTTGGGCCATTCGTCAAAGTGAAATCCACGAGCGATAATGTGCAACGGCGGAAATTCACCCGTGCAGTAAACAAAGTCAGATGAATGTTCTAATAAAAATGTAAACAGTGTCCGAATTATAGAAAGATATATGATCAACAACATGGTTAGAATGCTGCTTCCTTCCGCGCTACTGCTCGCTGATGCGGATTTCCTAACATCGAGGAATCTTAATGCTTCCCATGTGTCTACCTACCGAAATATTCAACAGAAGAGAAATAGCTTTTGCACATCATAAATGATATATTCCACTATGACCCAGAATATAGTGGAGACGATCAAATTATTTACTGCATTAAAAAAAATAGGAAAAATTAGCACTTTAATAAATATATCTGAGAACATATATACATATATATATATAATGTAAATTAAACATTGAAAACTTTCATGTTAAATATAAATTAAATAATGCATTTAAAGTCACTTTGATCTTATAATCGTGTGATACAAACACTACCGTGCCTCTTGATTAAGAAAAGCTTACGGAAATTTTAGAGAAAACTGGAACTTTCGTAAAAGTATAGTATCATACAATAGAAGAAACTCATACATCACGTGCAATTTTCTACTTTGAATAAATTCAACTACAAGTTGAAAAGTGCTATATCTAAAAGAAGTTTGACTGATTATACTTTTGAGATTTATCCATAAATTCACCTGTGAATTCTTTAACATTTATATTAGTATGAAAAATATTAATAATGTTTGAAATTATATCAATGTACATATTCTACCTCGAATTTACTTCCTTTTTACTTTTGTACAGGATTAAAAATTTAATCCCGTAAAAGAGTAAAAAATTCTGAAGTACCATTCGTAAGATGTGAAAAAGAGGATCGACTATCGCAGACGAGCTTAAATACTAGTCGTAAATCAGATCTCTGCGGAATCCTCGCGAGGATATTAATGACACGCGCCAAAAAGCGCAATGGGCTGCCACTGTGTGACCCGAGCAGAATCTGCTAACGTTAAATTATAGCACACATAAGTTATACGGCGATACAGAGGGAAAAATGGTTTAGCAGCATGACCGCGAAATCATTAGCATTATACTCACGTTACAGACACGTGCGGTGAAAAGAGATACACGAAAACTAATGTATAAATGAGTTAAATAATCTAGTTAAAAATTTGAATTACATCTTATTGGATCGTAATGAAACTTGATTACATACGAAACCAGATTTAATTAAATTTTATAGACACGTAATCCTCATTTGCATTCATATGCTTCACTGTCCATTGCGCATCGTAGTTATTGACAGTTTACTTTCATGTAAATATATTTAATTCCCAGAGAGACGTTCGGTATATTTTATACTTTAATAGCGTCGTATTCAAATTATTTTCGTACAAATGCTCGCACAAGCCAAATGTAATACAATTTTGGCTGAAATATATTTATATAATTAGTAATAATTATAAAATATAGTATAATTAGTAATAATAAATACGGAACTTGTAGGTCTCCTAACGGGGCAAACGCGTGAATCAATTTGACCATAATGGCGCAAAGAGCAAATTAAAATCTTTCTCCTAAAATCTTGGGGCTGATATTTGTTTATATAACTAGTAATAATAAATACGAAACTTACAGGTCGCGTGACGGGGCAAACGCGCGAATAATTTGACCATAATGGCGCAAAGGGCAAACTAAAATCTTTCTCCTAAAATCTTGGCATGCTGATGGCGTCGTTCTATATCTCGTTGCGGCGTTGTAGGAAGCATACGCGAATATCAAAAAGACATCGCGTCGTTGTAGCGTCGCAATGATTGAATAATAAATGCCGAGAGTGAACATCGAGACGCCGGCAAGTGGTCGCAGATGCGCTAAGCTCGCGATGCACTTACTGCACTGCAGTCCCGCGATCCGTCGTGAGATGCACACGCGCTCGTACATATACATACGTGTACGTGTGTATGCACGCATAATATCGCTGCGCACGTGCCATAAAATGTTTACTCTCGTGTATCTCCCGTGGCACTTCGTTTCCGACGTGACAACATCGTCGCACGTCGCCGCGGCGTTGAGCCGAGACTTTTCGAGACCGTTTCGCCGGCGACGCAGCACGTCGAACTCGATCGTTTTCCGCCGTACAGCCGCGTAAAGCACCAATTTACATACCGCGATGCGTCGGCGATACCCGCAATTTGTCGCAGTCTTCGTGACCGATTTGCGATGGAAAGAGAGCGACAGCGAATAAACGACATTAATTATATTGCACGTTGCAAACTTCTCGAACGGGATTCAGTGATTACGCAGATTGGTAAATGCAGTAGTGCAACAATAATAATTGTATTGACACAAGACAATACAAGATAATCACACTGAAAAAAGATTCTAAGTAAACTTATAAGTTGTATTTAGTAATTAGCAATTTTTGAAATATTTAGTTAGAAATATTTATTACTAAATATAATAATAATAACAAAACATTTAATAACAATTATGAACATTTCATTTTTATAACATTATTTTGTCATAATGACTTATATAATATGTTTAGTTGAAACTACTTCATCAAGGTTGTTGGTACTTTTATCAAGACTGAGTTATTATAATCAATCTTTTTTTTTTTCAGTGCAAGATTTCTGATAAGAAAAATCGAATTGAAGAAAACATATCATTTTTCTGTACTACAGTCTTTATTTTTTAATCGTTTTATAGTTTTATCTTTTTATTAATATATTCCGGTTAAAGAATCGGAAACATAAATTAATTTAATATAAAAAAGAAAAGTAGAAATATAGTGGATCTCAAGTCAAGACGGCACAAACAGAGATGCAATTTGTTTATGTTTTGAATGTAACTATCGTAAAATATGGAATATAAATCGAAGTAATATTTAAATTGTCAAGAGGTCCGTTTTTTAGTCCGCGCGTCGCATCCTAAGAATGCCGGAGCTATTCAACTTGCCCTTAAAATGCACCCAAGCGATCATTCTCCATTCGGTTGTGCGCATACACTTGGATTTGCGTAGTTTGCAGTGCGACTGCATCAAACATTCCTATTCGCCAACAGTATTGTATATACCGCGTGTATACGGTTACATTTATAACAATTATTCCAGAACCATTACACAAACCCCATTCAAGACTGAAAAGTCAAAAGGAGTATAAAATAACATTCAATTGTATACGCAAAAACCAACATGTAATCATAATAAATCTGATATCGGGGTAATGTGTAATAAAAAAAATTGAGAAATCTCGAAATAAAAAATAATGTTTTAACAGTCAATCTTTTTTTTAATCCTATAACAGTTTTGAACATTTGTATAAAAGAAACAAATCAGCATTTTATTTAATATATATCAGGGATATATTTATACATTTCAAAAATATTGCAAATGACACTCGATACTTTAATACAGAATTGCAGAGAATCTAATGGATAACTCAACTATTAAGGTACGAAATTTCTGTGTAGAATAAAAGAATACGATTAATAGCTGCACGAAAGGCCAAAAGGCAGGAAATAACTCTGAAATGTTGAGATGATCGGCGGAAGAAAAGGGCCTCGAAAGAGCCCGAAGGAAACGTAGAAACGTAAAATAGCATAATCGCGTACGCGAAGTAACGTAGATGTGCAATGAGTAGCAGTCACCTGGTAAATAAGAGTCACGCAAGGATACGTACGCCGCAGTGCAGCACGCAACGAAGTTGTACGCGTAGGTACACGAACGTGTCTGTAATAATCCGCAGGCATTCTCGTAGAAAGCAACCTCGCGACAGGTAAGCCAAATTGGCCATATTTCTGCCACTTTTCTCAAAAAGAAGAAATCTTAATCGGATTTATTCTTCCAAACTATGATATAACGTTGGAAAGTATATAACTTTTAATATAAAAAAATATTTCAGCTTTCAGATTAATCCAATCATTAAGTAATATAATAATTAAATTAATTAAATATATATATACATGCAATTATTAAAGAAAGATTTACAATAAATGCTTTTTTTGTCTTTTAATGTAAATGCTGATATAGTTTCATTTTTTCCCCAAAACCTTTCAATGCTTATTTCATAAATCGAGATTTTTACGTCTAAAGACAATTTTTTATTAAGCTTTTCGTCGAGTTTTATAAAATGTTTTAATTGTTCATTAAAACTTATTTCTATTGAGACATTACGCCAAATCGCAAATTAATAAAATAGAATAGTTTACAAATAAAGTAAATATGATTCACTCTTATTCCTAATATATTTGTATTCATTAATCTACCCGTAATTATTCATACAGATATCCCAATATTTTTAACTACTAACACAATAAATCGCCTTTCTCTTCCGTTCACCTCGTCACTCGAACGCCGTTGCTTGACTTCCTCGTCACTGATGACTGGAACGGTTAAGATCGTTGGAGCAGACGAAGGTCGAATCGTCGAAGACGAGGTTGCGGTGAGGAGTGCAAAACGGTGGGACGTGCGGAGGGTTAGTTTGCCTTATCGGGCGAACCGACGAGCCATGAAATCGATAGCTCGATACTTTGCGCCGTCGCGCGCGGCCTCGTTCCAGCGTAAAATCCTCCTAACGAGTTTCTGCGTTTTCTGAAGTCGGCGCGCGATCCATCGCGGCTCTCGCGAAATGCTTTGATGCGAGATATTACGAAACAGAGAAGTAAGCAAAGGATACAACAACAATATACCGGTCATAGAACTGGCAGCATTCTCGAAAAGGAGAGTCAGTTGTTTCAATGTCCTGGCATTCGCAGTCTTTGAGGTAGAAACAAATTGAAAATTAAAGAGCTTTGTTGAATCAAGCTGTAGCGCAGCAAATGCAAATAAATAACAAAGGCTTCGGGTAATTTCAAGCGGGCCGTACTCAAATAGAAGGGAATTACCTTTCTCCTGAGGTATTTGATGAAAATTAAAAGGTTGTGAAAATATGTGGCGCGTAATAAAGTTGTCGTGGAAAAATCGACTTGAAATGGAACTGCCGTGGGCTCTAAGAGCCGGTTGCATCAATATTTACGCTACGTAGGGTACACTACGGTGTAGTTCTTGGAGCCTGAAAATTTTAGTTCTATGTTTCTACAAATATCAGATTCTCTTATACACATGATTATCGCGAATATGTAAATGTACGTGATAAAACAGCGATGAACAGAGTGAAAAAGGTCGTAATTATTATTTTCCAGCGGAAGTTAAATTGTTATAAAAGTTAATTATAATAGCCAAGATTTCCCGATAATGGCGAGTAAAAAATTCGATCGTACCGCGCCGGAGCGTTCTAGTATTTTCATAAGAACTTACCGCTCGCTCTTTTTCTACTCGCGAGCGGTAATTCTCCCGTAATTCCCCCGAGGGAATTTTAACTCGGTGACGAATGAAAGCTTACGTCTGATAACTTCTTAATATTCCATCCGTCTTGAATAAAAGACTCGGAATTCGTTTTCTCTAATATCGCCCAACCTTGAGGCTCGTCATATTTCGGCTTTCAAGGAGACAAGCGTTTTATATAAAATCTCGATTGGCTCGCGGAAGGGCACGGAATTTATTCGCCGCGTTTTCAATTTCCTGTTACGAAAGCCCGCATTCCGAAGGTGAGAAAAGGAGAGAGAGAGAGAGAGAGAGAATGAGAGAAGAAGGAGAAGAATCAAGCTTGATAATCGTTTGAAATCTTGATTGTCTAGAAAATTGCAATCATCCACTTCCGGTGGTAATGCCGCGGCGACTTCGGTAATGCCGTAAGAAGCACGCTACCTGTCGAGCAAGCCCTCATCGATAAGGCATCTCGATATGTGAGGGCGATAGCACGGCGCCGCTTGCAATCAGATGTTTCACGTCTCGAGCTTCGCCAGACATCGATATCCTCGAGGGTCTCAAACCTACGTTTCGCAGCGTCGCGCGAATCTACGTCATTAGATTTGCGAGAAATGTGTAATTTATCTAACGATAAAAGCGAGCGCATAAATAATATAAGGGAAACACGCACGTGTTGTAATGTCGACAAATTTAGATTGCATGTATCGCACGTAAAGTCGCGATTTCAATAAATAACGATAAAAAAATTGCAGATTAATTCCTTTTCCACAGCCCCCCCTCCCTCTCTCCCTCTCTGCGTGCTTTGTCGACATAAATCTTCTTTGAAAGCTTTCGTCGTTTTTTTTATCAATGACATGTAACTCCCACTTTTTGACAGTGCATCGTTAATCGCATTCAACAAACGTTTTACTGGCAACCAGAGGCAAACGGGAGAGATTTGGGATAAGTATCGAGCTGGAGTTGCAGCTGGCTTTTGTTCGTTCGCGCATACGCGCCTAAGCCTCCGCAGGCACGTACACGAATGAATCCTAATCGCGAATATCCGACACGAGTTACACATACCTCCTGACGCTTATGCACTTTATATTATATATATGATCATACACGTTTTCTGAAAAGATATATAACTGAAATTCGCATATCAAGAGAAAAATATTGAAAAACATTCATATAATGTTTTATTGAACAGAAATTCACAATAATAAAAATAATAAAACGTTTTCATAGCAATACTGTTTGTACATTAAATAATTTTTCCATACATCTATTTTTATGCTTTCCATCGCATTCAATTTCTGAACTTATTCTTTTATTTACAAAAAAACGAGCGAATAATTTTTTAAATATACAGATAAACCTCTGACATTACTCTTATATTGCCAATTTTTCTTTAAATGAAGCACACACGCACAATTCCGTGAAACGCTTGATATATTTAAGAGTTGATAATCCAATGTACTCAACAAAACTTTTCTTGTTATATGTGACCATTCTCGAACTAAGCTCAGGAAAGTTTCGTTTCACCAACAAAACATGAAATCTGAAATTTGGTTCCTGCAACGTTCTTTTCAGAACCCCGTTCACTCGTATAATCTTATTTTCTTTCATTTCTTACTCGGCCGCAGATCAGCTCCGTGCACAATACGGCTGCCGTACGTATATATCACATGGTACAATAGAATGCCGCGGCACCGCTGTGCTAGAAGAAAGAAACATCGATTGTGTTAGCGCAGTCTTAATTCTTTTCTAGCTGGCTCGCCGTCGGTCGCACGTCCACGGGACGGCGTCGGAAGGACCGCGAAAGGCGGCTGAGGGAGTAAACGAAAGGCAGGAAGGGAAAAGGCTGGCGAGCAGCCAGGCCTGTTGAACGCCACGCCCTGGGGAAAGAATAGCGGACGGAAAGGAGAAAACGTGATAGGCAGAGGCTAGGGGAAGCTGGAAAATCATCGTTATAATTCGGCCCAGGTGCCGATTGTCCGACCGACCGACCGATGTGGATATAACAGCTCGATTTTATCCCCGCTTTGCCTGCCTGTTGCACATCGCCTGTCTCGAACATCTTTCCTTCAATCACGTCGAAAATCTTCTTTGATATGCAGATATCGATGGATTGACTCGACAAACGGTTTACTGGTCTACAATGTTCAGACAGAAATAATTGAATATTTTATCTTTACAAACGTGTGAAATAGTACTACGTCCGCATATTTATACATACATGCGTAATATAATGTTATGATATTTGGAAATTGAATCATTAATTATTAATAAATACTCGAATTCATTGTTATCAATATAGTTAAAACTGGAATAATTCATCGTATCGTAAATCAAAATTAATTTATATCACATACCAAAACAAACGATGAATTACTGATTGTAAACGACGAAAAGTAAAATAATTAACGAATCGTTTATATATAATATTGTGTTACGCTTCAATATATTATTTTTCAAAAATAATATATTTAAACGTAAATTACACATCTATATCTTAATTATTATCAAAATTACAATCCCTGATTATATTCGCCCCTTGGCATGAATAAAGTGTTTTTGCTGATCTTACAGTAGATCCAGTATCTACGTGCCGGCATTTACTCGCCGTTCACAATTTATTCCCAGTGCGAGAGTATTTAGGAATTCTGCACGTCGTCTACTCGCGACCGCGCCTCTGTAATCCTCTCCGGACACTCCCGGATTACATTGTCATAAATTGTGGCTCTTTACACGATCACACGGTGACGTACAAAACGACCCACGTGATACACCCTCATCTTTCGCAAGCGACAATGGCAGGCAATGATATATATTACCGTCAATAATTAAGGCACGTGTGACCAGGATCACCAGTCCAACCAGCTTAGTTACTTATTTATCGGCATGTTATCCACGTAATCGGCTACGACAACAAGATTGCTATGCATCTATGTGACCATTTAGATAGCATCAAACTCGCTATATATATATATATATCCGCTCGACCGCACGATTTTATCTAGCCGCGTGTCTTCCGACAGGAAGTATTCTCTCTATTATTCGGTTTTTACTACTCCTTAGCCGAAATAGTGGCCGGTGTGATATCTGTGTTATCCCCGCGATAACAAGTCGCCGAGCACGGTTCACGCGCGCAATACACTGATACTCGTACCCTGCGGAGATCGTTAAACCAGTCGCGAGTATCACCTTCGGTGCAAATGAGATTTTAAAGAATCACAAACGAGCAATCGCACTGCACGCTAAACTGCCATTCGAGCCGATTGTTTTCTGACTCGTAGGTGTCTCTTCAACATCCGAAATGCTATTGAAGTACATGTTGTACTCGCGCGGGATGTCTTCGAAGCCATAATGTAGGTCACCCCATCAAAGTTAAAGCAGATAATGTAAGTATGCTTGCTCGAGCGAGTTTTATCGCGGTCGCCGTATTCGCGCTCGGGGCGCGCTCGAAATCGCCGGATTCGCTGTCAATTTATAATGCATACGCACGTAGAAGCTATGAAAGGAGAGATAGTACCACGCGTGCGAGCCCGCCGTACACAGCGCAGAAACCTAACTTTGGGTCAAAGAATAACGATAGACGTGATTAAAAGTTTATTGCGAAGGCGGCAGAAATTCGGACGTTATGGGGAAAAAAATCGAAATAAACGCGTCATCGCAAATTTATTTGCCCCATTTGAAGTAGGAAACTCAATCCCGCCAAAGGAAAATGATTTATTAGCAAAACGATACTTAATCATCTCGAATTATTCGAGAAGCACTTTGACAGGAAATGTTTAGAAATTATAATTTGCTCGCATTAACTGAAAATACGAAATATAGCGTTATTGATATACATATATATCTATATATGTAATATAAAATTGCATATCGAATACACAGTAATTTAGCAGTTACGATATTCTCTTCATATATTCGATGAACGGTAAATTAATCTGGAGTGTGCAATTACGTTTAATCGAACGTGATATATTTCGCGTGCTTTAGATTAAATTAAAAATAATGCGCAAAATCCAGACTGATACCCCTGTCTCTTTTGTATGCGACAATACGCATGAAATTCTACCGTAGTTACTGCTTTTGAGCGCATTGTCGTGCGGAAGAATCACAGACCGCATGCGCCTGCAGCCACTCCCGAGGTCTACATGTAACCGTAATGACGTCAGCGCGCTCCATGATCTGTCTCTGCTACTCCGTCGGGCGTCCCCCCCCGTTCTACCCGTCGACGACGTATCATTTTTTCTACTCGTCAGCGAGTACAACGCCTGCAGTTCTTCGAGACTCGCGGAGTAGCTGGAGGATTCCCGTCGCGAGCAAACAAAAGTCTCCATCCATCTTCGGTGCTGATACCAGCATCAGGACGACAAAGCGCGCGCGAGCGACGACGCATCCCCCTGCCCTCTCCCTCCCCCTCTTCAGTGGAGAACAAAGTATTTGGAAAAAGTTCGCGGAAAGGAGCATTACGAATGGCGATGTAATGTCTTTCCCGCTGTAACTTCGAGATGCACGGAAGCAGGTCCCTGTAGGCCCTTAGGCGGTAAAATTGACTTCATTTGCGATCAACGTTATTTATTTATACAAGTAAAAGGAATTCTTAAGACTACCGTTTATGGCGATCGTAGGTTTCGCGTGGAGGACACGCGATTTAGAAAAGTTCTTAGCCTAGATAAAACAGCGCGCAGTTACACGGAAGCCCTAATGCACCCCGTTGAAAGTTTCAGATAACGCAGCGTTGCAAGAGGCCGAATAAGTGTTCTAGAATTCGCGATTCCGCCTAAACGGCGTTATTTCTCCCTTTACGCGAGATTAATGAAGTAACGGTACGCGCAAACATTCGCTATTATTTAGGAATAATATCTCCTAATTGATCATTGTAACCAAATTACGCGGGGCTCAATGCGCGTTATGCATTAATCGCTTCATTCTCGTTCCTACATTTTATAATCTATTCTCGTACTTATTACGAACCTTATATAGGTAATCTGGTTAACTGGTTATATAAAGCTGCTGAAAATAACAGCCTATATAACAATCGTATTCTCTCAAATCTAGCATCAACGTTACTTAATCATATAAATGTCTGTATTTTCTGTTTAGCCGTTTGATGGAACGCAAATCCCGCGGGCAAAATTAATGATTTATCTTCTTCCCGCGCATCTCGGTTGCTTAGTTGGCCTAATATATAACTTTGTGAGCGACTGTTCAGCCCACGCTGTGTCGCGTTTTGATTAAAAGCGGGCGAAACGGCGATCCGCGCCATACGAGTCCCGCGGGGCGTTAAGAGCATTCTGGCGTTTGGTTGACGGTCCCCCGCGATATATCGCGTTTGTTGCCATATTTGGCCGGATCATTCGGGCCAACACAGCTGGTCGGTCGGCCGGTCGGTCGGTCGGTCGGTCGGTCGGTCGGCCGGTCGATCGGTCGATCGCTCGGTCGCTCGGTCGGTCGGTCTCTAGAGCAAACGGAGTTGCAGGCTACTGGTACAGGAGAGGCTCGAGCGCGGCTCGTTCCGCCGCGCAACGTTCGCCAAGATCAATAGACGGGCCGCAAGCCGTTATCCCAGGCGACAGAGAGCCCGCTCGTTTTGATCTCTCGCGCACGCGCTCTCACCTCTTTCACAAACCCCCCATCGCACTTTCTATCCCCCTTGCCAACCTCCGGCGATAGCGGTCGCAACGTCGGATGTGAGCGACAATCGCGTCGGCAGTCCACGGGAGCGCCGGAATTTGTACGGCGGCTCGTGCGTTTACTTGCACTACTGTCGAGACCAAACATCGTCCGTCTAGCAGTAACATCTTCATGCACATAGACCAATTGTATATGGAAGGCCAGAATACCCGCTGGCAACTTAGTTGTTTAGAGAAAGAGAGAGATAGAGAGGGAGAACATGAACATTGTTTGCTGCAATTAGTATAAATTAATATGGTATAAAAACTATAATTCTCTGCTGTTTGCTGTTTTAAAGATCTTAATAAAATTATCATTTCTATTATTCTATTAATAATTTTTCTTCTTTTGTGATAATCAAATATTATTTATATATTTTACGATAGATAAAATATGATTTTCCGAATCCAGGAAATAAAATCAACGAAACATACAATTTTAGATTTGCGAGAAAAGATAAAAAAAAGTTTGGTCGGTGCACGCTTACTTAGTCGAAACTGTCATATTGTAGCTAAATATTGAAAATACAAAAGGGCAATATTCTGCGAAATAAAATGGAAGCTGAAGCGGTAAAATGAAGAGGACGTGGGATGCAATTGAAATAAAATCCAATCAAATTTTCTGCATTCGATGTATAAAGAGATTTCTGCATATATCATCGAAGGCATCGATATTTTTGCATCAAACATTTCGCGTCATACAATTTTATAATAGCTCACAAAAGATAAACTTTATGTTTGATGCAATTACGTAAAACAGAGAAGACATGTATGACAAAATGAGATACAAACAAAATGGATAATATAATATTTCGTATTGTGGAAATGAATAAAAGATGATGCAAAATAATGCGCGTGATATTTTAATATATGTAAAAGTACATACATCAAAGATTAATAACGATATAAATTATGTGGGACGAATTCACAAAGATATCTTCTCGATGTGGCGAGTTTCATAAATATTTCTAAATATTCGAGACACATCATTACGCCCGTTAAATTATATATTCATAAAGATACATTTTATACGCTCATAAAATTAGAATTATGCAAATTAGGGATTGTGATAAGATATCCTTGGATTAATGGAGATCTCGCATCGGCAATTAAATTATAATCGTAAATTCGAAGCAGATGGCATGAACAGATTATATAAAAGCGATGAAAAATACGCCAACGTGAACACTGCCCTTCAGGCGAGCCTAGACGTTAGATTAAAACACATAAAATACACCCTCATTGTCCCGTCGCTCGCGTAGGTCGCTCTGATGTCCCTCTGTATAGACAGTGTTCTAGAAATTACAAATTATGTACTGTAGACATTTTGACGCATTTTGGAATCTTTTTTGCAAGCAGTCGACTCCAACTTAAATGTATTCTGTGATTAAAAATATGTATATCTAAATTTTTTAATTTTGCTTTACGAAATTACCAGAATATTTTTCAAGTCCTTAATAAATCCATAATACTGAAGCCTCCGTAGCAACCTCATAATCTCGAAATATGCTGCTCACGAGCCACCCCGTATACTTACGCATCGCACGGCTCGATGGAGGGCGCAAACTCGTGTTTGTACTGCGTATTCAAAGTTTACTCCGCAACTCGAGAATTTGATTCAAAGTCGCGCGGGCGGAAAGAATGTACACTCACCGCTCCGGTTACGTTATGATCCGCATTATCTCCGCTCCAGTGGAGAGTTGAGAGCGATGTCTCAATGTCGCACGCACGTACGTGCCATCATTATACATGTGCGTGCACAAATGCGAAAATACATATCGTCGTTCGTCCTTTGATGTGCGTCGAATAGGGTGTACGAGTAGCAAAAATGCTCGGCGGTCGAATATTTTTCACGGAGCACTGCCGAGCGTACATTTGCAAATGGAATGTCTTTTGATGCACTTCTTTTCACCCTTTTACCGCCGTCGCCGGTATAAACTCACGCTTTACATTCCGACGCGATACCGTACGCAATCTGGGGAGTAACGTATCGATACGCCCGCTGCCGCTAAGCTGAACTCCAAGTTGCGCAAAGAAGAAAAAAAAAAGCGGGTATAAGCAAAACCAGCAGAAACGAATAACGCGGTTACGTGAGAAAATGAATGAAAAGCGAGCGAGACGTCACAGCGATCACCAAAGTATCGAGAAAGAAAACACGTTTCTCACGACGACAATGCGACGACTTAATTAATTGCGGAATAACGAAAATTATTAAATCGAGCGGCAGAGTAGCAGACGGTATCCGTATACCGTGATAATCGTCGTCGCTTCATAAAACGGGTATAAGTGAATTAATTAAAAGATAAGAGACAGAGACGAGCGAGAATTGATTCAATCTACTGCATTAACATCCCAATATACTGTAAGGGATGTTAATAAACATAGCTCTTGCTGTGTTAATATAGACACGCATTAGTAAAATTGTCTAGGAAAAGAGGAAAATAGACGCGAGGATAAAAACAACCTGAAAAAGTGACAACAGACAATCATACGGTTGAAATATGTATCTTAAATTCTGCAATATTTCTATAATATGTTATCGCGTTCACTCATCATAATGCCCATAGGCGAAGACGTGTATGTCTCCTAGCTATAGATTGTAGGTTCTTATCTATACTATCTATAGCCAGCTAGTTTTATGGAATTTCTAAATATATTGTACACGCCATAAGACACGAAGAATTCAACTATCGTGTGAATAATCATTAATATTACAATATGACAGAATTCTGATTTCCTAAAGAAGAAGCCATTGAATGAACACGATCTTCTTCTGCTGTGCATCAATACACTCAGCAGCGAACTCTGACAAGGGGTATGGCGGGAAGTAGAGGGTGACGAAAACTCCTAAGTTCATGAAACAATCAGGCAGTCAGGGTGACAGCGAGCGCAGGCACGACGGCAGTTGTCGGCTTGAGGCGAGCAGGCAAGTTAGAATAGGCGCGAGAGAGAGGGTGAAAAGGGGATGAAAGAGGGAAGGAGAAATGGTCGAGGGTGGGCAGACAGGTAGGCAAGCAAGCAAGCTAGCAGGCAGGAAGGAAGGAATTGCGCCTGCGCGCTGAAACGGCCGGGCTAGACGCGAGAGCCGCCACTCCCGAGCGCGTAGCGGTGTACCGCGGGTGCTGACCGAGTGTCCCCGCGAGAAGAGCGAGAGAGAGTGAGAGGGCGAGAGCGAGAGAAAGAGTGCGGAGAGAAAGAGAGAGAGAGCAGAAGCCGTGAGAGAGGTGACAGGAGTAGAAAGATGTTCATCGTGAGAGGAAGGATCCTGCGGAAGCGGAGCTCGTGGCAGGACACCGTCAGCGATCAGAAGGCCCCGGCTCTGTAGGGCGCAAAACGAAGAAGGCGCACAATCTCCAGGAGGAGAGAGGATCCTTGGTCTCCCTCCTTCGCCCGACACCCGTTATCCCCCGCCCGAGTGTCATCCCGGTGCCTCTTTCGGTGCCACGAAAACGCAGTGGGGAATCGCCAAGGAAACTCGATACTGCGCGGGAAAGAACGGACGGGAGCGTGGAGAGTGAAACGAGGGAGAGAAGAAGAAACGCGAAAGACTCCCGGTGCTAACAAATTTTTCGCAAAACTGTCCCCCCCACGTCTTCGTTTATTGCGCGGAATCAAGACTACCGTTGTGATCTCGTCGCGAGTGGCGAAGCGCAAAGGCAACACACAAGGAGAGAATGTGTTCGCGATAGATTACCTGGAGCTTCAAGTGTCGTGATATTACGATCCATGTCGCCGCTTGAATGTTCAGAAAAGTACGATCGTGAGTGACAGTGAAGGGAAGGTAGAGGCGCGGAGGTGAGCCAGAAGATCGGGCGAGAACGTTGAGAGCCGTGAGAGAGAATCGTGGAAAAAGCGACGGTGCCCAGAGAGCACACGGAGAGGAGCCTGAAGAGGAAGCAAGACGGGGTAGGAGGGTGGGCTGGGCGGGAG
>VBVR01003718.1:0-16575 GCA_011638315.1 Tetramorium parvispinum
ACAATTTTATTTAACTCTTTTTTTTCAGTAGTATTCGATAAAATAAAAATTGACACTTGGAATCGAATTATAGATCAAGAATTATCGAGTGAGACTATAATCGATTGTTAATTTAGCGATCATGAGTAATAAATAGAATCGCGACGATTCCACACGGCTGACGATTAAATCAAATACCAAACAAATCGCGCGTAGAATTTTTCGTCGAAAACACTTTTGCGTATTCCGAAATTAAATTCCAAAGCGAGAGGTTCGAGAAAAGAAGCTCCCGTCGATGAAAATCAGAATCGGTCGAGCCTCGACATTTGCACCGGCCGTTCCAACGTTGGCCGTTCCCGATCTTCCCGTTGAAGCGATCGACGAGCGATACGGTATAATAACAAAAACGTTAATAATAATATGACGGGGCGCGCAGGACGGGGTTACGTGCAGCGTGCGCGCGTTAAATTTGCATGGTATAAATCGCGTTTCCGGTCGAGCACGCAACGCAAACACGCGTTACGTTTACGCCCTCGGCCCTCGGGATCCCTCCTCGGTTCGACGAGAGAAAGATAGTCGCGCTCTCTCGCGTCGTGTCGCATTGTATGACCCTGCTAATTTATGATTCGATAAATAAATCAGCGCCGTTTCGTTTCCCCCCCCCCTCCGCTGCCAAACCCCCCGTTCGGCCGCTTCTCTTCCTTGCCGGCGTGCTCCGGTTTTGTTGGGCTACTACGCTCGCGCACACTTGTAAGATGATCTTTGGGGGTTACGCCCAGTTAAACATCGCACGGTTACTATCGTCGGACCGTCGAAGGGTAGCTCCGACTCCTGCCTCCCTTCTTTCGGTTAGCGAACTCTCTCTCCTCTGCGTTAATTTAGCACACGCTAACGCACGCCGGTTCGTTTACGCGCGGGGTGTCCCCGTAGCGTTCTTGATTTTGTTACGTTTCATGATCCGCACGCGAATCATGAATATTCACGGCGTGCTTGCACGCGCCGTTAAATTTCGATATGTGCAAATTATAACGTAACAGATCAATTGATTCTCAAATCATAAGCGCGTCATAACGTTATATGAAGATATCATCCAAATCTTTCACTGTTTAGCATCGTCATTCAATCAATCCAACAACTCGACATATTTCCGACAATTGATCCTCGTTCTTCAGATTTGCCTTTTAAACATTTTAACTTTCACTCGATTCATCCACAATTCCACTCATTCGCCATTGCCATAATTTCTCTGAAAAATACGAGATTTATTATCGTTTTCCTTAGTTTTTTTTTATAATAAAAACTAAATTTTGAATTATTCGTTAGGATCTTGTGAAACGATCTTTTACAAATTTTTTATTTTAACTAAGATTTCTAGACAGATACTCGTTCGTCATATTTCAATCATTTTTCTGAAGCCGAAATAAATATAGACGATTACGACTTGGTGGCCCGAAATTTACGAGCAGACCCGAGCGGCAGTGTTACGGCTTCGGGTTCAGACCCATTTTCCTCCGCTTTTTTATTATTTTCTGATAGCGTGTTTACGAGGACAGATGAATGGAAGCGTATTTTATGGGACAAATATGGGTTTTAGATTAGGTAGCTTTGACGCTTTTGCAAAATATATATACTATATATGTGTATGGAATTGTCCCTCTTTATGGTTTGATAAACTTTTAGCAAGCACCACTTACTTGTTCGTGACTTATGTTTAAATCCGTGTGGTAAATTCACATTGACATGAAATGCTAAATTAATTACTATATCTCATTTTAATTTATAGTAAATATGTAATTTATTTAATTATAATTAAAATATAAAAATTTTTTCCTATAATAATTCTTTTTACGTCTAATACATTTTAATACTTCTTTCCTTTCTCTCTTATCTTTCTTATTTGTTATCTCTCTCTTTCGCAACTTTTAACTTTACAGATAATCGTAAATAGTTAATGAATATAATAAACGTTGAAATGTTTCGATTTTAACGCATTTTTTTTAATAAAAAAAATTTTTCTTTTTTTCTATATTGCTCCTTGTGTTTCATATATTCTAATGTTGCTAATTTCTTATCTCCCTCGCAGCTCTGAACATTTAACTTTTAAATTTTGATTTGATTATTTTACTTTTGTGATTAATTTAGCGTATTTTTATCCGTGAATGGGCATAATCTCAGAGAACATAATGGTAATGCGAAATTATTACCTGACTGGTTTGTTGGTAAGCGGAAATAGCCTCGGTAAACTGGTAACGGGTACATGTCGGCAGTCGTTGCGAAAAAAGGGGTTGTGCGGTGAAGGTTACAAACAGAAGAGAGAAAGAGAGAGAGAGAACGAAAGAGAGAAGTAAAATAAAATCAGAACGGTGTCATATGCGCCTGCTTGCATGATAAATGTAGCGATTTAAAATCGAAATTTCTCTTTTCGTGTGCACGACGAGCCTCGACGTTTGACTAATGGTCCCGCATTAACTATTGGAGCATTAATAGAACGGCGCGCGGAAATTTTGAAAAATACATTCGCCCCGACAAGAGAGATTAATATTTTGCAGCTCTATCTGCTTCGCTGCACTGTACGTATCGCGCATTCTACGGCCCACACGAACCGGGCCCGTGTCGGCCTCCGCTAATGATAATGGGCTTAGCGTTCGACGTTCTATCTCTTCATCCTTGCACCATCCGGAAATTCCTTGCCTAATAACCGGGAAAATGATGCCTTTATGAGATAAATATATGTTACGTAATTTTGTGTTAAACCTTCGTGAATTCCTTTTTTGAATCTTATCCCTTAGACATGATAAAATTATACTAAAGGAGGCGAGAATCATGATTTTCTTCCTATTAATTATAATAAGTTACATATTTATCTGTTTATTCATATTTTACTACAAATAATTTGTTTTGCAAAGAATATGAGCAAAAGTGGCAACGGGATGAAAATGATCGCTACAAAAATACTTGGCAGCTACTTGGCAGTTCCGAAGTCAACCCTTTCTCAGGTTGACTGAAACCTACTCGACAAAAGTATCGGGCGAGACGACAAGACCACCCATACGAAACAAGAGCGAGTTGACACTTGGGGCACCTAGTCGGACCAAACCTATTGTCAGGGGACCGGGAAGGGCGGGTTTCGGGGTCGGGATGGACTGTGCTTTACCGAGCGTGAAATATCCCTATTCTTTAAACCATAATAGTTGCCGTGTTCGCCCTCTCTCTCTTTCTCTCTCTTGAAGTGACACTCTTTTATGTTGTACAAAGCGTCGGGAAACCATGAAGCGCGAGCCGCCGTGATTGAGGAGAACAGATGAAGAAAACGCGCTCGAGCAATTTGGGAAGAATGCGCCATCCTGTTCTCATCACAATTCCAATGTGACATCTGAATAGTGCTCCGTCTTGCACATTATTTATATCTTTGAAAAAAAAAATGAGAAAACGCGTAAGATAGACCAGTTTTGTTTATTTTATCATTGGGAGAAAGAGGATGGAAGATGAAAACGAAATTTTTACTAATCATAAGTACGTGTCCGCGCAATACAATTGCGGATGCAATTCGAGATCTCCTCGTCATTGGATATTAAAACGAAAGTGAAACAGAAACTTCCGCCGTTCGTAGGGATGAAAAGCAGAACGGCAGGTTCGGTCGATGCAGAAATGGGGGCGAGAAGGGTAAAAGGGATGCGGGAGGGGAGGGAAAGGGGGCAAATGGAGAAGCAGATGGATGCGGAGAAGCGCGAGCGAGTGGATGGAGATTCCCCATGACGGAGGATGATAATAATCGGTCGAGCGTTTTCTTCCATTTCGCTTTATTATCATATTATTAAAAAAAATCCCCGTGAAATGTTATTAAAATCGCTTAAATGTCGCGTGCCACGGCGTGGCGCAGCCAGCCATTGTCCTTTAATTTAATAATATTAAGCGCGAACTTTTCGGGGGTTAACCCGGCAACGTGGGATGGGATCTCGGCGTTCCGCCTCCCCCCTCGCTATATTATCCAAATCGGATTCGTATGATGCTCTCTTTATACCGTAACCATTTAGGGAGATGTCCCTTCTTATCATTTCGTCGAGCGAATATTTCTTCGCAATTTTTTCCGAGGAATAAACTTTCGCAAGTTTAATATGCGCGATTGTGAAATCAAAATCAAAATGTTTCAACTGTACGTAACGGAATATGAGAAATGTACATGCACATGTGCGATGATGGAGTTTGAGAGTAACTTGTTCCATACATATATAATGGATAATTATTGTAATCGCTGCAGAATATGGTGCCTCGAGGTTTTCGAGAGTTGTTCCGACAGAGATTTGTCTTGTCATACGTTTGATTTATGTCTGACAAGCTGGTTGATTAACTTTGATTTTGATTCTACATTTTATACTCCCGACTTATACGAAAGTCATATATTATAATACATTCATAATTGCGACTCGTCGCTGCAAAATGGAAAAACTTCCGTGAGA
Source organism: Tetramorium parvispinum (assembly GCA_011638315.1). Taxonomy (NCBI): domain Eukaryota; kingdom Metazoa; phylum Arthropoda; class Insecta; order Hymenoptera; family Formicidae; genus Tetramorium; species Tetramorium parvispinum. The sequence continues at coordinate 4,437 of VBVR01003718.1, forward strand.
GTGCGACATATTTCTAATGTCAACATCTTCGTAAATAATTGATTATTTGGGCGCGGAATGCGTTACCTTCTGGCGCATGTCGTTCCTTCAATGGTTACGAAATTTTCGTCGCCAGCTGCCGAGGCAACGATCGTCTGCAGATCGATCGATGTCTGGGAAGAATCCGGGCGGATAATAATGCGTAACTATAATGCCAGCGGCGCGAAGTAGAACGAATCAACGTCATTAGCGTCGATCTACTATTGGACGCGTCGGGATGTGCAACCAGGCGGATCGCTCGGTGCATTTGTCGCATAATGGTGCACAGATCCTGTGCTGTTTCCTGACAATACATTCGCATACACGCGCAGTGCGAGTTCACAGTCCTGTTTTGCATACAGGACAGCGCGTCTCTATTAAAACGATACTTTTTGACGATCCTAAACGCCAAGTTTTTCACTCTCTAATCATGCTTGATTATACATACACGATTATAAAAAAACTCTCGTTTTGTACGGCTAATTTTTCCTCAGTTACTTTCTCATAATCTATAAATATATTTATCAGTATTATTCGAGTAAATAATTTGTTTTCAATGTATTTAATTCTAAACATTTGGACAGAATTGTTTCCAAACCATTTACAATATTTGTTAAATTTGCAGTGTTTTCCTTAAATTTATATCTTTTTATCAATATCAGTTGATGCAAAGAATATATTTCTTATTTCTAAGACTTTTTTTAAGTTTAAGAAAATATTAATGTAATAGTAACGTGACAAAAACACCTACAGTGAAAAAAAAATCTGATTAAAAACAGACGAATCAGAAAATCTTGTAGGCGTGATCTAATATTTTGGCTATTATAATAGAACTCAATACTTTATAACTTATAGTAACCAGAATTCCTATTATAACAATCAGAATATTTGTTCACGTCTACAAGATTTTTCTGATTCGTCCGTTTTTAACTAGAATTTTTTTTCAATGTACTAAATAGATTTGCAAGCGTTTACGAACATTGGAATTTGACAAAGTTTCAAAACTGCATTATTTAAAAAGTGCGGATTTTCTTTTCGTCTGGCTATAAATAGAGCTAGGACGATGCCGTGAAGCGATTCCGACAGAACGGACCGACCTAACGAGACGAAAGTGGATGACAGATCGTTCCTCTGTCCCGCGAATAGGCGTGCGATGATTGATTATCGGAGGAACGACTTACGCACGCTGTCGTTTGATTCGTGCTTATAGATACGTCGCGCCTTTATGCCTCGCTACGGATGCAGCTACGAATCGTCACAGGGTTAGCGTTCTTTTACGAAACGCCACGAACCGTCGCGAAAATTTTTAATCGCTTCAATTGGCACAAGAGATCATTCTCCTGAAATATTTTTCTACACTTTTATTCGGCCATTGCAAATATGAGATTTGATAAAAGTCAGATGTATAAGAGAGTTTGTTACTAAACTTTTATATTTTTTCATTAACTTAAATCTGATTTACCATACTCTCTCTAAATGTAAAATCATGAAAAAAATCGTAAGACAAGTATAGTTAATACATCTTTAACCGTTTAAATTTTTAAGATTGTAAAGCCTAATCAAGTTTTGAAAATTGTGGTAGAAGCTAAACGACAACGAAAGCGAGCAATGCTGCGTGGAATTCGATAGTTAAATTAAGATTAATCCTGAAGAGCTAGGATTTGTTAATTTTACATAATAGAAGACAACTCTACAAGGCAACTGAGGCACGAGTGAATCGATGGGAAGCGCATACGGCGACGGAAATAACAAACGATCGAGGAAAAACCGGCGAGTCACATCCGCAGGCTTCGCGGGATCCACGGGATCGCTTTCACGCAGCGTGATCGTGCGATGCGTCGGGCGACGCGATTGAATCAATCGGAGGGAGAGTCCTGGCGTGCGCGCAAGGGGTGCGTGCCGCCCTCCGTCCGATAAAAGGACGCGATTTTACGCCTCTCTATCTGGCATCCGCGCTGTCTGTTCCTCTCGCCCCGAAAGCCGACAATTAGTCGCCTGCTTATGCCCGTGATTAATGGACATCTACGAGTGCGGCGAGACGGCGGGCGTGTGTGTGTTCCAATAGCACAAAGAGTAAGAGAGAGACGGGACGAAGTGAGAGAGTTAGCTGCGAATGGCGGTGATATTCCATTAATGGCCATTATATTCATCACGCGACAATGCGTGAAGTTCTTATGACGTTGCAGACGGTCGCCAACAGTTGCGTAATAGTACGGCGTCACGGCGTGAATCTCCCCGACAGCGTGCGACAACGTCACTTTTCCCCGGTGATAAATAATAAAAGGGTAGAAATAACAATATACAATATACAATAATAAGTAGAAAAGCGAAGGATTAAGATTTAGGATTATAAGCTTTAAAACGAGAGATTGACAGTATATTATGTTATATAGGAGTCAAGATGAATTCCTCAAGATGATTATCCAAATCGCTAATTACAAGGAACTTTGGTTAAATATTTTACGGATTATTCTTAAGTCTGGCAATGTACACATGTTTGAAAATCGATCAAATTCCCCTACGTACTTACAGTCATATGAAACGACATATAAACCTCGACAAGACTTGGTGTCGTAGAAAGTGCAAATATTTTCGTATGCATATACGCAAATATAATCGCGCCTTCGGTAGGGACGTCTGTCACAAAAGGGCATATCACGAGAGCTGACACTACCGCGTCTCTAAGCAAACACGTAGTTGCGGCGCGATTTTTTTCTTCCCTTTTCCCTTCCCTTCCTTTTTTTTTACCTCTTCCTGCGACACGCTGTTGCACGGCGAGCGCATGTATGCAAAGACAATATTTTGAATGTATAATGAACGGTGCGCGAATGGAGGGAGGGGGGAGAGTGGGGTACCGACAGGGGGGTCCAAGAGGTTGCGGCTTGTCAATTCCGCAGAAGTTTCATTTCCATATTTTGCATTCGCGCAACACGGTCCATCTACAACAACAGTTTTTCGTCAGCGCCCCGACGCGCGTATCGCATTCGCGTGTGTTTAGTATGGTGGGGGGGCGGGGGGTGGACCGGGGGCTACATTGTAGACGCGCGCGCGTGTGCGTGTCGAGCGGACCGTATTATTTTTCGTGTTCGACGTCGAGGCACACAAGAGGACCACGTCCCTCGGCGACGAAAATAAATACGCGCGCGCGGCGGAGAACGGAGGAAAAACATATTTCGAAATTAATGAACAAAATTAATAGGAGCTGTCATAGGGGCGCGTTGCGTTGTGCTGCATTAATTAAAATGCGATACATAGGTATCGCGCGCACGCCCGTACGTATACGTTCGGCTTTCATAATTATAACCGTATCGCGGGACGAAGGGTACGTAACTCGCGTGATTATGCGTGTAAATTAATTATCCATTATGCAATGCGCGGTACGTAATGCGATCGTACATTCGTATATTGTCCGCAAGAATCTCTAAGTTTTTAAATTAAAGCCGATATTTGTTGAGCGCAAATGTACTTGACGAACTAAATATTTGAATTTTTCTAGGACTTAGTTCAAGCTAAGCGATCGTACAGATAAATAGAAATAATTGATTTAAATTATTGAGACGATTTCTCGGCGTTTCTTTAGAATTCTACAATCGACCGTGGATTTTAGAACTTCGAAGTTCTTAAGAATAGTCGCCCGGGTTGGAATTTTGGGGAATATCGCAATCGAATGTAGATCACATTTAGATCAACAACTCCGTGACAGCTACTTAAAGCGTGCGGTTTCCCAAAGGACTATTTGGCCAGATTAGCCCGCGTAAGTGTGCTCTAATCCTGTTAAAATGTTTGCCAACCAAGGGAGAGGCTGGGAGCGCGGGACCGAATTGTACTCCTCTTGTATCCGGATGTACACGATGTTCGTTTATATTTGCACAGCTTGGTCAAACATTGGAGTGTGCCTTTTAGTAACCCCCGACGCCTCTGGCAAAAACGCGGGTACGCTGTTATGGGGATTATATTCGATGCGCGCGGTATAAAGATTTAAGATCGCCGAGATTTGCCGCCCCTCCCTCCCCCGCGTGTCTATTCGGAAAGTATAGTCGCTAGAAAAAAAAAAAGCGGGATGCCCTCAATAAGGCATTAAGGTTTGTCATAATTTCGTGTTTGCAATTACATACGTAGCGCTATTATATGTATGAGCGTCGATGTAATTGATTATACGCGGAAGCAATATTTAATTGGACAATAATGATGTGAGCGATAATGTAAGAGCAGGGCCAATTAGCAGCGCTGCGGTTGCGGTTCACGCCAGCCATATATGTCAAATTACGGCGTATCGAATATAAACGGAAACATTGAACTAACAATGCCATTAAAAATACTGACGTTTACTGGAATTGCAAATCGAGTTGTAAATGGAAAATACTATTCTGTTACAGAAGATCGGCTTTTTTTTTTAACAATCGATAAATCTACAAGGGACTTGAGCGAAAAGTTTAAGAATAGCTAAAAAAACGTAATTGAAATATGAATAATTAAATAAGAAATAAAAGATACGAAATATTCACGTAAAATATAGGAGTATAGAATATAAAATAGTTGAAAAAATCTCAAGAAGCAGAGAAAAATGAAGAAATTGAATGAATGCACGAGTGCATGAGATCTCGCACCTATTTGGATAAATAATCGATTGCAATTGTTTACGAAAGGAAGAATTCGTGAAATGTATCGCGCATCTCTTCTACACATCAGTATCAGTAACGCATTATTGCAATTCACGCATTAACTCGGCATTTGAGAAGCAAACGGGATGCTGATGGCCCCGCGACGGCAAAGCGGGAAGCGAATTATGTGACACACGTAATGACGGGGCAATGCGTCATAATAAAATCCTCGATCTCGTGTCAGGAGTGCGCGTTATTGCACGGCCGGCCGGCAATCGGCCATTATGCCGATTCCATTATGTCGGTATTATTGCCGGTCACCCCGGAGGAGAAGAGAGTGACTGATGACGCGCGCTCGGTCCTTCGCAACAATGCCTTAACAGCCGTGCGATAGTTTGCCATTGAAAAATTCTGAGAAAAAAAAAGAGTAGGAAAAAGGCGCCGGAGTCGAGGCGAGAAAAGGAGAAAACGAGAGGGAGAGAGAAAAACTGTCGAAAGTGGGCGGCATAATCCGACCGTTTCTGAAAACGGGGAAAAAATAGTTAGGGGTTGGTTCGCTCGGGAGCGAAGTCAGACCTTTTTTTGGCGCGCGCGACGTTTTTTTTCGAGGAAAATGGGGTAAAATCGGCACGACCGCGTCAGTCGATCTCATTGTCGGGGACTTGATTTTGCGACCATTATTAGAGGTGCCGAAACGCGCGATCGTCGATCTCGCCGCAAATACGGGGTGTTCGCCCCGCAGAGTCTGCTTCCTTTTATTTGGTGGTTCTTTCATATCTCGAGAGAACCCGATCGTTAATCAATTTCTTAGTCTAATATTTTTCCAAGGGTTTTTCTAGAGTTTAATACATGTTGCATACTTATATGAATAAACATAAAGTAGTTTAGCTATTCAATGAATTTATATTTTACTCAATGAATGTTATTTTAATATGCATAATTATCTGTTTTTTATCTCTGTTGTATATTATAATAAAAATACTATGATAATTAAAGAAATAAAATTATATTAAATAAATATTACTATTGTAATTTTTTAGTATACAGAGTGAACATTTTTTAAATTATCAAATTAAATAATTTATCGAGTTCTGTTATCCATTTTAGTTTATCCATTTTTAATTACTACTCAATCTTCATTTATATTTAGTACCATATTAATTTTAATTAGTTATAAATTTTATTAGATGATAAATACAATAGATATCTAAATAAAAATGTTGATATTCTTAGAATACATAGCTGTGTTGCTTGGACAGACTGTACCTGCTATATTACGTTATTATAGCCAAGTGTTAACCAACGCCTTTAACGAAGGGGTGTCGTCCCTTTCTCCATTTCGCTTTCTCCTTCCGGCCGGTTCATTAAGATAGAAGAGTACCGTTCCGCCCTCACACAGTAGGAGAGTAAGCAATACGGTCGACTTCGTGTAAACGCGTACAGGGTGTTATAAAAGTATCACACTTTTTTTTAATTATTAATCTTTGAAGTTAGAGGCGACTTTCCAATAAAAATTTAATTGAAAATTTCTACTTTTCGATTTTATAATTTTCAATTTTATATGTTTTTCGGCGAATCTAATTTGGAATAAAGTTAAAATTACGCAATTACTGTTAGTTCGAATTATGCAAATACTGTTAGAGTTTACATAAAATTATTTGCATAATAAACATGATATTATTATCCGAGTTTGTATTTATTCATTAATTGTTAAAATATTACTTTTGAGCGCTTTTAATTAACAACTTAGTAATTTTATATAGCATTACATTTTAGGAAAAAATTAATTACTTTCTTTGTCAAAATTTTATGAAGGATTTTATAATTTAACATAAGAAAGAATCTATTAATATTCGTATAAATGGATAATTTTATTTCATATTAATGAAAACTCATCTTTTTCTCGCTCCGAGAAGAGAGAATACGCGCGATGGCTGAATCAAGGTAATAGAAATCCACAATTCACAATGTAATTACAATGTTTGGAATGCATATCGCGGATTACCATAATAAAGTTTGAACGCATAAATTATTACGAGGTATATCCAACGCTGATTAGTTTCATGAACCCGTGACGTGATAAATTCTAAAAGACTGCCATATGGCGTAATAAACTTTCTATCCAGAAAGCAAGAATAAGATCTCATTTAAAGTATACTCGTTTTTAAATCTGCAAAATAATTCAATCAATATTTAATATATTAATATTAAAACTTATATATATAAATATTAACAAAATTAACTACTATAAATATATATTAAAAATATATATATGTAATTATAAATTACCAAGTTGTTATCATTGCATCCATTATAATTAGTAGCTGTGTTAAAAATCATTACATTTAGATATTTCCTTTAAATATTTCAATATTTCTACATCTATTTTAAACTTTGATTTATTTTTCGCATTCAAACCAATATTTTTCTAATATTGCGCCAATAATCGTTCCGATTTCTGATTATTGGAAAGAAAAGTCCATCGCAACTGGAAGATAGAAAAGAATCTCGATACGTCGTTGAGAGGGATGTACGTATGTAGACGATAGAATCGGTTGCTTCAAGAGGACCCGATGGGATGAGGATTGAGACGAAATACAAGGGAGAATGTCGATGGGCGGGGGAGTGTGCTGAAAGAGGACCGAGAGAAAGAGAGAGAGAGAGAGATAGAAGGAAAGAAGAGAGAGCGAGAGAGAAAGAGAGAGAGCGGGGTGTGTCTCAACGCCTGGCCGCGACATCGCCAATTAGTCATCGACGCTTAAAAACAGCGGGGGTGCGCTGTTCCACCTACCTACCCCTTGCAGCTCTCTGGATGCAACCGAATGCGCGAGCGAGCGAGCGAGCGAGCGACTACCCGCATCGCGTCGCATCCGCGAGAGGAAGAGCATTTTATCGCGCTTCACTGGAGTGACTTACTTGCATACTGTCGCCGTTCAACCGCACCCTCTCTCGGTGGTTCGGACCGGAAGCCGCCTAATTGCATTCCAGCTCGAATGGGCGTGCGACACGACGCGCTGTTTTTTTTTTCTCTTCTGTACGAATCACATCGGAACGCGTTATTGATGATTGATACGTTTGATGCGATATTTATATAATAATCGTGAATCGCGTAAAAAATATATAACGATGGGAATAAATAAACCATTTTTAATATATATGTTTTTTTACGATACTATTGAAATATATTGGAATATTGGCGAATTGACACGGTCGATCGATTTTATTTATAGATCTTATATTTATAGGTCGATAAGCATTTAAATATTTTTTTATATTCTAAAATTTGACAAACTTTATAGAAATAATATAGAAATCTAACTATGAGTTATTTATTACAAATCTGATAATTCTTTCATCTCTTGTCTGTAAATATCTCATTAAATATCTACGAATTGTCGCGTTAAAGAAAGAACACGTACGAATATGTGAATTGTCTCATCCAGATATGTGCACATCAATTTGTATCGCATTATCGTGGCCCATTATAATCATAACTATGTTCCATTATAATGATAGATATCGGGCTAGAAAGATCCTCGTAGAGAGCTCGTTTACCGTCTGGACATGAATATCCCTCTCTAATATCCAAGTCCGAGCTGTAGATAAGGGTGAAGAAGTGAAGTGAATACAACAAGGGGGTGCCGTAGGCAGGGGTCTTGTGTGTAACATAGCAGCTGCTATTGACACCTCGATACCCTGACTCAAATGGAACCAACCAACTCCTCTCGCGTTGCACGGCATAGCTCCGCTGCTACGAAGGTCCGTAGGCTACACTTACGCCGCCTCTGTATGCGTACCGTTCCGTTCCGTTTGTGCGTCTGTGCGCGTTGGATGCGGTACACCGAAGGACGATCGAACGCACCTTCGAGAGGATCGACTTCGCCCTTCGGTGTAGGGAAGTGGGACATAAACTTCGACTACGTCCAGTTTTTCATCGCCCTTTTTCGCCTCGTATCAACTCCCGTGCATTGCTCAGCTTTTCATTTGTTTCAGTCTTATGCGTATAATTTTAAATAGCAAGTAAAATTTTATAACAGTAACAGAAGGAAATAGTGAAACGAATAAATAAATGGAATGTAATATATAAGTCGATTCGTGCGATAAAGTGAAAAACTTGTCGAGAGCAAATAAAATTTTAAATTAAACGTTACAGATAGGCTCGCCATTTCAAATGCGTCAGACGATTAAATGCAATAACGCTTGATAATTAGATGGGAATTTTTTATTTAAAAGGATTTTGTTATAATGCTGTGAACCGGACGGACGTATAAAATATTCTCTACGCGAGAAACAAGTTGTGAATGCTTTAAGGGCGCATTTAAATTAATTTTCTTTCACGTCAGCCAAGTGTACATTCGCATTGACTAATTTAATTTCTGCTCAGCGCGTCAAATCGCGTTTCAATGCTCGGTTTAAAATTCGCATGAATAACAAATTTAATTAAATAAAATAAGAAATTATATTACCGGAATAAATAATTATATGAGGTTGAATATATATTTACCGCGTGGTGTTACTGTCGGACGTGGCAATCCAATTTCAACCTCGTTTTCAAACATAATTTTTACCAATTTTTCCTCGGCTGTCTCTCACTCGCACAAATTTCACTCCCCTCGGTATAAGTCACGTTTACAGAGGGTTTTGAACGTATGCATTTTCTCGCTCGATCTAAGAGAGAGCAGATGCGTCGCGCCTATCAACAAGCAATTACAACGCCGGCGTTACATTAATTATTCGCGGATGAAAGGCGCGACCGCTTCACGGGGGTAGGCAGTATTTCTCTCTATCCGCTATCCGCTCGATTGAACGATTAAGGCGACCTTCGCTCGGCAATAAACAGCTTTCGCATAATTCGATAATTAAAAGCTCTTGCCTCCCCTTCTCTCTCTCTCTCTCTTTCTCTCTCTTTCGTTCTCTTCTCTGTTCCCTACTTCGTTGCTCTTGCAACGGAATCCTCATGATACGCATTCGGTTCTCGTAAATTTGCATAACTTGCTGCCTGGACCAGGTAAGCCTCCTGACGGAATAGAGACAAGGTGCCTAATGTCGCGGAAACTTTTTACTGCCGTTTGGAAATAAAGAACCGAATAATTCGAGCATTAAGGCGGTGACGATGCTTACGCACTCCACTAGGAAGAACCCCTTCCGTATTTTCTATTTAATAATTGCGTTGACGGCATCGCGCACGCGGATTTAAATACGAAAAAAGAACTGAAAAAAATCAGTATTTTTTAAAATAGAAAGTTTTATACTTAATATTATATTATATTATATTATAAATATTATATTATAAATATTATATAACTATTATAAATAAAAATTCTGGGACTTCTTATATAGAAAGAATTTCCTATTTACAGAAGGATGTTCGCTATTTCTCGAAAATGTAAAAAAAATATATATATCCAATCAGTGTGTTTCTCTCCGTACAACATCCGAGCGAAATATCTTTCTCTAAAATCGATGTTTTCGAAATATTTCAAACATAAGTACTTATGAGAACTGTTTTGTAAAAGCTATAATAATTGTGACATAAGCGTATGATTTTATCCATGTATAGAATACAAAGAACCATCGACGAGCCTTTATCATAATCGCCGATCAAAGATGAAGGACCGCGGCAATCGCACTGCCTGTCAAAGAGATAGAGCGCGGAATTACACGAACAGGGGCGGACTTACAACGCCCCGGGATGTAATCGGCTGTGGGTCGTGGATGATGCTCGGGTACTCTCCTACTTAGGATCGGTGGACGTACACGCGCGCGTAGCTCGCACGGTGGCACGCGACCGATCCATAGAAATCCTTTATAGACGCGGCGTGCGGGTGACATTTCTGGACGAGTGTTCCTGACTGCCGACCGACATACATACGCGAAGACAGATAGCAACTATAATACCGTCGTCGGCTTGTGCCGCCGCCACCGCCGCCGCCGCCGCCGCCACCGCCGGAGCGTCTCCGTCCCTCGGGCCCTTTAAGACACTCGAGAGCCACTCCGCTCGACCAATCAATGCCACATGTACGTGTAATCGCGCGTGGATGGCACTCTGCTCCGTATGACGTGGAGCACGCACTCCGGATTATATCGCGTAGATCGCAGACGCGACAAGATTTCGATATAATACGGAAGAGATACGGAAAGAACGCGGAAGGAATTGTTTATTCGCACGGTGAGAAAACGTCCGCTTTTTATCCGATCGCGTTAAATGAATGCGATTGCGCAATATGGACTTTATTCCTGAAAAAGGGGAATTTAATTTTTCAGTTGCGTCAAATTACGAAACATGGAGTTCAGAATACATGCTTCATGTGACAAATAATTAATAATGGTCTTCTTCTTGTTAACATACTTACACATAATGAGACGCTTGTGCGTGAAGAAATTATCAATATTCACGTTGGTCCTTATATTTTAGATTTATAAAACGTACATTTTTATTAGAAGGTATATTTCGATAGTCGCGCAGAATGTAGAATACCCCCTCCGCTATTTTACATCGTTACAATTTCTAAATACAATATGCCTTTTAATAAAAGTATATAATTATACATTTTATAAATCGAAAATCTAAAGATGAATACAAGTGTGCTGACTAAAACTCGAAGGGCTGAAGTAGACTTATAAACGAAATTTTCATTACGGCGAAAATGATTTCATTGAATTTATATTTTATCTTAAGCATTGCGAATCGACTGTTTATTCATTTTCTCGATACGAAATAACATGGTTCCCAGCACAATATCACAACACAGAAGCAAAACTCCTAAGAGTGACGTTTGATTGAATGTCGCATAATTGTATATCGAATTGTCTTGCTTACGAATCCATCGCGTGAAAAAAAAGGAACGCGGTACAGGAAGGAAATCACGGATAAATGGAAAACTAATAGGACGTGTCCCCCGGACAATAGTCCGGTTTGATTTTCAAGCCGCAATCGGGGCCGCGGTTCCGCGTTTTCCTGTTGGCGTTTGTTGTTGTTCGGCCGCTCGTCAGCCGCAGGAGAGCCGAGTCGGTGTGTACACTTCACGTATACACGAACGCACCACGTGTTGCCCAGGTAGAGAGGCATTTTTCCACAGGCACCTGCAGTTTAAATAAACCAATCGCACACGTTTTTTCCCTTTCGGCCCGCTCGCCCGAATGAAAAACGAAGGAGCGAAACGACGGCAGAGCGACGGAATCACGGAAACGAATAGCGGAAACAGGTGAATCGGACATCAAGTATGTCTTATGTTTGGAAAATGCTTATCCAAACGATATTTTAATATATTTATCATATTACAGCTGTTGCGAATCACGGTGACAATAATCAAATACTTGACAAATACTTTGAAATACTTTGAATACTTCTGACATTTTGGATATTGATATGTTATCGATATCTATTTATTAATTAATTAATTATCTATAAGTACGCAAGGTTTAATTTTAATATTTCCAATCTTTTAATAAAATTTTGTTATTTTCTAGTATTCTAGAAAATAAGTTATAAACTTTAATATCTATGGGGATCTTGGTGT
>VBVR01003719.1:0-16569 GCA_011638315.1 Tetramorium parvispinum
TTCTCATCGCATACGTTTTTCTATATATATATATATATATATATATATATATATAATTGAAATAAAGTAACTATTATTTGTGAACACCACTCCATAAAGCTTGAGAGAGATCACCATCTGGATCTTCTCGCATGCCCAAGAACTAGAGTTCTGTATCTGCTTAACAAGTAGCTTGCGTGATCCGCGGACCGGCATGACGGTGTCATTGCGAAAACGCGCACGGGAGTCTTCACAGTTCTCGTGTAACACTGCACACACGCACTGCTGCAGCTCGTTCGTATTGCTTCTCTTTCCCTCTCTCTAGCACGCGCGGAGTCCTTTCTTCTGCGTTTATCCCCCTTCATTTTTTTTTATGCGATTTACGTACGGCCAAGCGTGCGAAGAAGCCGTAGTTTCAGCTGTGCCTACGCGCTCTAAGCGCGCTCGACAATGCTCCTTAATTAATTAGACGGGAAGTTATGTCAGAGATTTTTCAAGACACATTTCTCTTCTGTGAGACTCGCACGCAACCTCCCGTCATCGCGACGAATTGCGGTGGTTACTGGAGGCGGCGTCGACGACATACGGCCGTTAGCACTCGAGATAATTAATGTCATAATAAAAATTCTTTCTATGATGGATTTGTAATGAGCTCGTAACAGCTGCGTCAAGTAAACATCGCGCAATTTGTCAAGGTGCGTAACCAAAAATAATACCGTCTTGTTTGTGTTTGTTTCAGTCTTGCTGGCTATCACTCGTACAGCTTTGGTAAGTAATAATTCTCTTAAATTATGTCATTAAAAAAAAACATTTCAAATAATAAGATCTCTTGATGTAATTCACGACTTCTTACGATTAAGTTATTCGACTTAAGCTGTTTTCACTTTCTTTAATCTCCATTCGAGAAGCGGCGCGTTAAAGTCGATGTAAATCAGCGCGATGCAGTCATTTCATTTTTCACGATCAACACATCTTTAGTCCTTCTTTCCCACCTTATGAAACAGCGTTTTCGGTTGCGCAAGTTTAAGCACTCTCATATTAATCGGTCGTGACTGTAACTGTTGTAATTTCACAACGATCACAATGATCGAGAATACGAAGACGCTCCTTCGAACTTTTCTACAAGCACGATTCTAACGATGTCGGAATCCATAAATCTGATATAATTAATCGTTCAAGGCTATTGTGTGTTCTCAACGGTACTTGCACTAAATTGACACTAAACATAGTAAACGTATTTAAATCGAATTACATATTGTATAAATATAATTTGTATCATTAATATGAATTAACATAATTAACATAATTAACGTAATTAACTTTATTAAAGATGTCGATAATAAAATTACGAATTAATTTTTTCATAAGAAAAAATGATATGTTATACTATATTTTTACTTCATCTTTCTTTTGTTTTTTCACGAAGAATTGTGTCGTTTATTGATGATTTAATAATTACGATTTAGTTATATAGTAATTAATATTACAGGCTGACGAGGGATATAATTATCCTAGACCGACAAACCAGCTTATACCAGGTACTTCCGGCGGAGGTCCTAGAACAAAACCAGAATTTCCAGGTACCGGAGGATATCCATCTGGTCCAGGCGGAGGACCAGGAGTTCCTGGTGGACCCTCTGGAAGACCAGGAGGTTATCCAACAGGACCTTCAGGACCAGGTTCCCCAGGACGTCCAGGCGGTCCGCAGCAACCTAGCTTTCCATCAGGTCAAGGACCTTCCGGTGGATATCCTAGTGGACGACCGTCAATTCCATTTCCGAGCGGTGAACCAACAGGAAGACCAGGAACCGGTGCACCGAGTGGATCAGGTGGACGACCGGGGGGGTTTCCAGGCCAAAGACCTTCAGGCTACCCGAGCGGTGAGCCTGGCCAAGGAAAACCAGAAGGATATCCCAACGGACAAGCTCCTGGAGGTTATCCCGGTGGAGCACAGAAGCCTAGTGGTCCGGGAAGTGGATATCCTAGTGGAGGGCCAGGAACTGGCTATCCTGGAGGTGCTCAAAGACCTGGCGGTGGTCCAGGTCCTCAGGGGCCAGGCGGATATCCAGGAGGAAGTCCTGGAAGTCAACAAGGCCCAGGTGGAGCACCTGGCGGCGGCTACCCTAGTACTAGACCAGGAACGCAAAAACCAGGGGGTTATCCGAGCGGTCCAGGCCCGCAAGGACCGGGAGGCTATCCAAGCGGACCAGGCGCACAAAGACCAGGAGGAATTCCAAGCGGACCAGGTCCGCAAGGACCTGGAGGGTTCCCAGGTGGCCCAGGTCCGCAAGGACCAGGAGGATTCCCAGGTGGGCCAGGTACGCAAGGACCAGGAGGATTCCCCAGTGGGCCAGGTCCGCAAGGGCCAGGAAGGTTTCCAGGTGGACCAGGTCCGCAAGGGCCAGGAGGATTTCCCGGTGGACCAGGCCCGCAAGGGCCAGGAGGATTTCCCGGTGGACCAGGCCCGCAAGGGCCAGGAGGGTATCCCGGTGGGCCAGGCCCGCAAGGACCAGGAGGATTTCCAGGTGGACCAGGTCCGCAAGGGCCAGGAAGATTTCCCAGTGGGCCAGGTCCGCAAGGGCCAGGAGGGTTTCCCGGTGGGCCAGGTCCGCAAGGGCCAGGAGGGTTTCCCGGTGGGCCAGGCCCGCAAGGGCCAGGAGGATTTCCAGGTGGACCAGGTCCGCAAGGGCCAGGAGGATTTCCAGGTGGACCAGGTCCGCAAGGGCCAGGAGGATTTCCAGGTACTGGCCATCCGGTAGGTCCTGGCGGAGGACCTGGAGAATACACGCACGAAGATGAAGGAACATATGACGAAGGTGATTATTCAGCTATTCCAGGCGAACCTGGTCGCGATTATCCTATATACAGTGAAATTCCGGAGACCAGTTTTCGCTGCGACGCCCAACAATTCCCTGGTTATTATGCCGACGTGGAAGCCCAGTGCCAAGTTTTTCACATATGTGCCAACAATAAGACCTACGATTTCCTTTGTCCGAACGGGACAATTTTCCATCAGCAATTTTTCGTTTGTGTATGGTGGAATCAATTTGACTGCAACTCCGCGCCAAGCTTGTACTATTTAAATGAAAATCTTTATGATTATACTATAATGGGATCACCAGGTCAAGGGCCTTCAGGACCTAGTACTTATCCAGGAGGTCCAGGAGGCGCTCCCGGTGGCCCAGGTGGTGCGCGTCCTGGCGGTCCAGGTTACCCAGGTGAACCTCAAGGTCCATCGGGACCGAGCGGTTATCCAGGAGGTCCTCAGGGCCCGTCGGGACCGGGTGGATATCCAGGAGGACCTCAAGGCCCATCGGGACCGAGCGGTTATCCAGGAGGTCCTCAGGGCCCGTCGGGACCGAGTCGATATCCAGGAGGACCTCAAGGCCCATCGGGACCGAGCGGTTATCCAGGAGGACCTCAAGGCCCGTCGGGACCGAGTGGTTATCCAGGGGGACCTCAAGGTCCGTCAGGACCAGGCGGTTATCCAAGAGGACCTCAGGGTCCATCAGGACCTCAAGGTCCATCAGGACCTCAGGGACCATCAGGGCCTCAGGGTCCATCAGGCCCTCAGGGTCCATCAGGGCCTCGAGGACCGTCAGGACCAAGCGGTTATCCAGGCGGTCCGCAAGGGCCATCGGGTCCAAGCGGTTTTCCTGGGCGACCAGGAGTTCCATCTGGTCCGGGACCACAAATTCCATCTGGTCGACCAGGACCCGGATACTTAGGTCCACCGTCAAGACCAGGACCTCAAGGACCTCAAGGACCTCAAGGACCTCAAGGACCTCAAGGTCCTCAAGGTCCTCAAGGACCTTCCAGCCCCCCTACTGGCCCATTGAGACCTCAAGGGCCTATTGGTCCGAGCTATCCCGGACCGGGTGGACCACCTTCAGGATATCCAGGACAACCTCAAGGACCTAGTGGTCCGAGCTATCCGGGACCGGGTGGACCATCTCCAGGATATCCAGGACAACCTCAACCTACTGGTCCGCAAGGCCCAAGCAGCTTCCCAGGTACACCGGGTCGTCCACAAGGACCCAGTGGACCAGGTGGATATCCGAGCAGTAGACCAAGCGGCCCATCGTTTCCAAGTGGACCTTCTGGACCAGGAGGTATCCCTGGCAAGCCTGAGGGGGGCTCGCCGTTCCCGCCGCAAGGCCCTGCAAAACCAGATCGTGAGTACTTGCCGCCGCGGATTGGATAAACATGAAGCTTTCAATCGGCATCTAACGATGACTCCCACCGTTGTTAATGCCGAGTAACACGTGTAAATACAAGCCTCTATTTGCGTAATCTAAGTGATATCGATTATTCGTATTGCATTCACTTTTACATATAGGAAATTCGATTATTCTGCTTAACCGTTTACTCATCCTTTCTGAGGTTTCTATGCATATAATTGCTACAGTTTATATCGTTGTTTATGTGTTAGTTTCCGATTAGCTTTACTAGCAAAAAATATTTATATAAAAATTATATATATAAAATATATATGATGAAAAATATATTTCAATTTAATATTATAAAATATTTTAAAATACATACATTTTTTGTATTTTACTTGTAAAACAGAATAATATTATTTTAACATTTATAAATATTATAAAGCATATTATAAAACAATTATAAATTAGTTTTGCTATTTAGTACTTTGCTGGATAATTATTAACAAAGTGTATAAAATGTAATATGAAAAATTAATACAATGATTTTACGGAATTGGAAATATTTAATTGCAATATATGATTCGTTTCTTAGATATATTTGCCATCTATTTTTATATTAAAAATAAAATTAATAAATCATAGATTAATCTGTGCAAAAAATGTTTTTGATGTTAAATCGCATCAAAAGAAATAACGGAAACCTTACCATGAAATCATGAGTGAACATTGAGACCTGTATGCTGAATATATTCATCATCGTCTAAAATCTTACTAATTAAATTAAAAGTATTAAGTTTTTGTTAAATAAACGCTAGACTCTAATTCAATTTCGTATCTTTAAAAGAAAAATAATTATTGGTGTTATTATTAATAATATTGATATTATTGATTACCAATGTAATAATGATTAAAATTATTATTATTACAAGCGATATTATCAATTACTGTATCAAAGCCAGCCGAAGACGTTGATGGAATATATGCAGCTTGTAAGTATTAAAAGTACGATATTTATTTATTCAGCTTTAGTAAAAATATAAAAACAATACCACTTACGATATTATATTATCAAAAGAAATAAATCGGACGTCATGCGGATGTGATCGGCACTTAGATTTTTGTATGATTAGAAATAAGAATATCGATTAAATGTAATAAAACACGTGAAAATGTAATGAGGCGCACGGTTTTATATTTTAAGGCAATTCTGCCTTATGAAGTGTCATATAATAACACTTTTAACACAGTCAATTATTATATTTATCAAACACAATGTAATTGATTATGAAACGTACAATTTTTAACGATTTATGCGACATATGTATCTTGTTATTATAATTCGAACTGCAAGTATTTATAGGATTGCGACAGCAAATATTTTATAAGTAAATTAAAACTGCGAATGTATTTTTTACAAAAAAATATTTAAAAATAATTTCATAATTGAGCATTTTGAGCGTCATATTTTTAAAAACTGAAAGTAGTGCAACTGTCATTTCGATAAAGTAGTACCTAATTAATTAGCCAGGCGATCCAAAAAAATAACGAAGCAGTGAGAGTCCGATTTCTTTTTCGAAGAGCGCATCATTGTCATATATAGTTAAGCAAGCAACACATGACATAATTATACATACATATACCTATATTTTTATAACAATGGTTTGAGACTCCTACGTGGGATGCCATTATGTATATTTTATGCGCGAAATAAAGGAAACACCTTTGCAAGAATTATGTTGTCTCTATTCACTATAGGTCCCGCGGGTTACTGAAACCCGCGCGAGACGGGTAACACACACGCGCGTTACTACATATTGCCTTTCCCTTTCCCCTCATTACTATAATTAGTCATTTCAAATTGTTCGCGTCGGGGGAGGTTACATAAATTCGTATATGCGCGGGCTACGTGCGATCATCGTTTCGCGATTTATAGTTGCGTGTATTTCGTAAGCGCGCGCCTCGTCTCTTGTCTTCTGCGAGACGCGAGTCGAGCCGGAGTCGTGGCTCGAGTTCGTTCAGTCAAGTCGAGTCATTCGACGGGCAAATGATTTTGCGGATTCCCATGGCAGTGACGTTACATTAGATAAACGAGTTGCGAGAGACTCGGCTGCGGTTCGTTCACGCGTCTTAAATTGTCTGACATAGCTAACTGGGTCGTACGAAATACCTCATCCTGCTATTCACATCACTCTCGTCGGATTGTTTAAGCGGCGCGACGTGCAGCGAGAGGGCACGAGAGAAGGAAAAATGACACTTAATCATAGCGCGCAGGGTATCAGGTGCGATGGAAATAGACGCGCGTAAATCGCGCGGGTTATGCGTATATATATACACCAGCAGTAACAGAGTCAGGCAATTCCAGTCAGTTAGTAGTATCGCGCAAATAATCAGCCGCCCGCTGCCGCAGTTTGTAATGAAAGGAGTTATACGCAAAGCCAATTAAACTTTGGTCTGGAAAACAGCTAGCTTCGGGCAAGATAACAAAGGTCAATGGCTAATTAACAACGCGTACAAATTAGGGACGTAATTTGTGTGCATTGCTACATCGTAAACGCACTGCATATTGCGTACAGCAATCGTTTTGCATAAATGACTTGATAACAAAAACTAGATATGAAAAATCTCTCGCGTCTCCCGGCTGTTATGCATTACAAATTTTTATCCCGTTTACATGATAAATCGCAGCTATTTTATCGCTAGTGAGAGATTTTTTTTTTAATTATTTCAAACGAAAAATGAATAAAAGATTCAATCAAATCGTATCTGTTAAAATTTAATTAGTGTTGATTGAGATACACAATTTTTCGTAATTATTACTGCCAAGAGAACGTTATAATTATTAATAATAAAGCTTATAATCGCTTGTTTTTCATAAAATATCTACTTCTTTTTGATTAAATATCAAGAGTATTTTCTGATAACGAAACGTGACGTTAGTATAAGCCGAAGATAAATCTTCTTTCTGGGGCATTAAGAAATAATCAAAGAGCGGTGCAAAATAAAAGCGCGATGCAAATTGAAAATGTATAACGTAATACATTATGAGTCACTTTTCATGAATACATAATGGATGAATCCACGACGAAACGCGAGTTCCGTTTCGTCAGCGCGGCACGAAGGTCCCGCAGAGTACATGTATCCGCAGAGACGGTCTCGCTTGCACTTATTTGGTGCAACAGCAAGGCGATGGTCGTGTGAAAAATGTAGAAATTAATGGGAAGGCGCCGCGCGCAGCCTAGAAATTACCGGTCCGTTACGCAAGTCAACCTTGAATGGCACGCGGACCATCTTGCTCGAAAAGTAGACCATCGGAGCGGTGATAGTGACGGATCACCTGTTAACAGATCTGACTTGCAACCCGACCTTTTGCAGCTGGTGCCGATCCTGCCGTAGACGTGCGGCGCGGCGACTATTTTCATTGCGGGAAAGTAGAAATAAGCCTGTACACCTTTGTCCCCACCTTCGTATCTCTCGCGACCAGCATTACCGTATGTGTAGTTAATTGGCGTGCGTAATTGAGCTTTACCTATGCATAATGGGGATAACTAACGAATCAGTCAAGCGAAGGAAATCCTATTCAAAGATGATTATATCACGTAGAGTACAGTGAGGTTTTACACGCAATTTACGTGATGTTTTTACATTGTAGTACAACCTGTTACTTTGTAAAGCCGTTCTGTAATATAAAATAAGTTAATTAACTGAAACTGAACGGGGTAAATGAAACATTTTCACAGAGAGATGCTGAATTTCGTAAAGAATGATTTAAACCAGTAATTTCTTTGCTTAGTGATAAACGTATATAATTATAAAACAAAAGAGTTAAATGCCTTTTTTATTAAAAACATTTAAAATGTAGATTATTTTTGAGTTTAAGATAAAAAATATTAGCTCCGTGTAAAATATGCTCGTTGATAATGATAGATTTCTGCTTTTAAGAATTGATGAAGTTTGCCGCATAACAGCCACGTGCACACTCGAAACGTAATCTTTTTTTTTTGTTGGCCGCTACGAGATGCGCGCATGTATCTTAGCAGGGGTATCGCTCGATGGGCACGCCGACGACGAGATGCAGCGCGATGATGAAATTTGTCAGCTCTTCAACTACCGACTGCATTATTGCATCTCCCCGTGATACGATACGAACGATGAAACTCGCTGTCACGGAAAATAGGACGAAAAACGGCGGGCAGCAGATGGCGTAGCCAATATCGCAAGGCGATTTATGCAATTTCTGTAGATTGTAAATTGCAAATGACCGCGTGTTGCGGGATCCTCGGTTAAGGCAACACGTTTGCCTTTGTAAATTTTACGAATCTCAACCCGAACAACGTTCGCCTTATGGTGCCGCCACGAAGAGAATCGACACTCTCTCTCTCTCTCTTCGAGCTTTACGATTTATGCGGTAAATAAAAGTGCACGCTGCAAAATATACCGCTGTTGCAAAATATCTTAGAAGCTGTCTAGTCATCATGCATAATGAATGCATTATAGTTGCGCTTTTTCAGTTATAGATTTTTTTGAACAACTCCGAGGACCACTACGCTTTAAAAAAAAAAAAAACATTTTTATCATACTTTATTTCCATTGAAACTAAAATTTTTTAATATTTTATAAAATTTTAAAAATAAATTTTACTGATTTAATTAATTAAATTTTTATTTATTATATATTATATAATAAATTTTATTGATTTTATTGATTTAATTTTTATAGAAAAGGTTCTTCGCACGTAAGAAAACTTCGTCGCAAATGACTGCAGCATTAGCTTAGAACAAGTACTGAAATTGGCATGTATGATTACAATAGAACAATCCCGTAGATATCTTTAGAATGCATTTATGATGAAGCACGATCGGAAAGGCAAACGGGTTTCAATCAGTGCGTGCAATTCCAAACGTCGCACGACGCGCAACCGGTTCGTGGGGTCAGTAGCCGTCATTGTCAGGGTCGACTGCAGCACTACTGTTCGCAATAAACACATTGTCGAGGCGTGTAATTTGGCTTCTTCGAATAATACGATACGCCACGCAGCGTGCGTCGCGACATTTATCGCGAGCCGAACGATCGGTGGATTTGATCCGCATGAAGAATTGGTCGATTTTGAATCGTGAAGAGAAGTCAGAAGACGATTTCGTCTATCGGATGAATAATAACAGATTGAGCAAACGACGTTACTTATACCTTTTGGCGTCGGTCAGTCACTCGCCGTGCGGCCCGAATCGGCTCGATTCACACTTTAATGGCGTTTCCCAATGAGGTTGCGACCTCTCCAATGGAAGCGAAAGACTTAATACAGAAGTGAGAAAATTGTAACATCCATAAGCACACGTTTAAATATAAGTAATACTAATGAAAGAGAAAATATATCAAATACATTAATCGTGATATGTCTATTTGATTAAAAGATTCGTATTATTTATCTTAATAATTTGTAACAAACTTAAAAATATATTTCTATAAATGTATCTGTAAATTTATTGTTCAGTCAATGTGCATTTTTTAAAAATGTATTCATTAAAACATCTGGGGAAAAAACTTGCTCTCGCCTTTTCTCGAAGAACGTTCCATTCCGATGAACCAGCTTGAATTATGGATTTCGCGATGAATCTGACTGAAGCTTGACTTAAGCTTGCTTGCTCATGTAAATTACTTATTGCCGAGATCGAACTATGACCCTATATATCATCCGCCCGCGACTCTTCCTTGATTGTAGCAATGTTGGTCCACGATAAACGCGGCTTTACTGATTGCGGAGTATTCGGCATAATCTTCATCTCCGATCCCCTCGAGTAACGATGAGGCGCGTTCGCAATAATAAATGCGCTCCTGGGGCAATCCTGGCGCCTGCCACCTACCAAACCAGGAACCTAAAAGGAGGCATCCATACGATTAGACGGCGATATTACGACAGAGCGCTTTCTCCGTTACATTAGATGAGCGCCGATGACAGAAGAAAGCGTGAGCGGCATCCTGGCGGATGTGCATACATAGAAACGACCATCACATGATCCGATCTTTGCGAAACTGGGACGAACCGTTCGATCGATATGATCAGCCTTGCGAGCGTGACTAACGTCTTACGTGAGACTCTCGAGCCGCAGAAGTCATCGTTCACGCTGGCACGGCGAGAGAGCGGGGAAAAAAAAGCAGCACCGACAGGTACTTAGCATATGGACACCAGAGGAAATTTACAGGAGTCGATGACTCTTGCAAGACAGTCGCAAGACTGAAAGGATATTGTTTGGCCGTTAACGTCTAACGTGCGCGTCGGAACTGTGCATACGGCGTGTAGCAAGAATCGATATCGGTGGCACAAACGGCGACAACGTCCGCGTAAACTCGGGACTTAACAAAGGAAGAACGAAGGCACAAGCTTGTGCGGAGCTCGCTTCCCGTTCCCTCTGAAATGCAGTGCCCGTGCAGTCCCTTCTTATCAAGACAGGCCATTATTGATCCTGGGTTCTATGCAACCCAGAAAACGGGACACTTTAACGTAGATTGCAGATTCAGCGATTTTAAATGCGCCGGTCTTCCAATACCTCAAGTAGAACGAACATAGGAAAAACGGATGTACAAACTGTCCTCAATCGTGCCCGTAATACTCTTAGAAAATTCTCCTCTTTTTTCTTCATCTACAGAGTCTTTTATTTAAGACTACTCGTGCTTGGACCATCGAAGTCTGCAATCGTAAGACGGATATTAAAAGGTTAATGATAGATGCTTCCTCACTCGTGACGAAACTAAGACTAATCGATGCAAACGCTCGTTCTTACTCTTAAAAATAGTAATTTATTAGGTACATCGACGAATGCGTAGTCGATTTTTTTTCTTAGCGAATTAACACTCGATAAAATGTTCAGTTACGCCGTCAAGTTAATGTTGAAATCAAAGTCTGTTGGCAAATTTACGTCTTGAAATCATTGATACTGTGGACTTTTAATTAAATCTAGCAACAATTTAATTTTACAAGTTTAAAAATTTATTACTTATAAAAATAATTTTATAAGTTTACAAAAATTTAATTTCCGGCTTGATATAAAAACTATTTAATTTTTTTAATTTTTCTTTTCTTCAGATACTCTTCAAAAATTAATTAATTTTTGTATTCATTACATTTTATAATTCTTTGCTATTAAAATATAATCTAATTCTTATTTAAAAGTAAATTTATTAAATTTGAAAAAGATCTATGAAGAAATTTTTCACCTTTTGCGGACTATTCTTCAAAGAAGAACTAATGTTCCCTCCTAAATAAAGAATCTTGTGGAATGTAGTAAATTTTATCCAACTTGAAAAGGATAAATGTTTGAAATAAAACCATTACTTTTCATACTGGCCGCTGAGATATTAACTTTGACTACGATCGCGTTAAAAAAATTAAAAAAAAACCGCGATGCATCAAGAGCTATAATGTAGGAAATTTTATAAAAAAAAATCTTGAAACTTTCTTAGTGTACCCTATATGTAAATGCTGGCGACATCGATCATCGATGATACTCGAATGTGAAAGATATCTCATCGGCACGTACAAGGAGTGTGGGCTAATGGTCTTTTAATGACTATCATACCACGTTTGCACAATTGCTTATTATCTGATCTATTACACGAAGCATTCATACGCGATCAAACGCGAAAAAATTTACTGGTACGCGAACAAATCATTCCTCTAGTAGTTAAACGCGACCATCGATCTGTAGTTTGTTTTCATCAAATTTGCGCTCAGCGTGTGCTCATTACGAGACAGCAAACGAACGAATTACGTCGTATCGCGCAATGAGCATTCGATATACCATGTTTGAAGCATTAGAACTGCGAATCATTCGAATTATCGCTACAGTGTTTAGAGAAACGCAATCAGAGCGAATTCAGCAATGACGTGCTTTCAAAATTACTCGACTAAAGTTATACTTTCCAACAGAGTACGATGATTAAAATGAGAAACCGTATACCGTGAAATCGGATTTGCCTCATTATTACAGAACGAGGCGATAAGTTGTGGAATCTCAGGAATGCCTCGTTTAACTTACATTAAATATATTACGTGACGTTCATATCATAAATAAAAACATGAATGAAGATTTTCACATTAAGATCCACTCCGTATGTTTCTTCATTTTCTAAATCTACAGGCGTGTTTACAAATTATGGTGTAATTACAACCGATGAAATGCAAGATTCTGCGGGAGTATTAATCGAGGACGATGATCGTCGCAGCTTACTTGGGTATCATAAAGACCACGGACTCATTATGAATACCTACACGCACGTACGTCGACGTGCGCGATAAATCACTATTATTAAGAGTAAGAGGGAGCGTTTGTATCGATTAGTCCTGCGGGTTTTGTTATGGTTAAGGAAACAGCCTTCATTAATCTTTGAATATTTGCTTTTTAATTGAGAAGTATGTTTAATGAAAAAAAAACCCGCCCAAAACCGTTCTGAATAAAAGAGATATCATTAAATATGAACTTACATTTTGACTTCTAAAAAATTTATTACATTTATTTAAATTTATGAAATTTATTAAATTTTATCTCTTCTTTGAAGAGAAGAGACATACGATGTTTTTTTAACCGAGTAAATATATATTTAAAACTCATTAATTAAATTAGATATCTTTATAATCTTTTTTATATAAATATTTTTTTATTTCATAGCTACAAATTTTAAAGCTATATTCAAATTATATGTGATTTTAATTATTAAAATTAATTCTAAATACTGTGAGATATTCTTGAATAAAAATATAATTAAAAACCATAAAGGATATAAGATAAAAATATATTTATACTTTAAATTATCCTTGTGTATCCTATTAATATTATCAATTAAAAACTTATTTTCACGGATAATTGGACATCGACTACTGTTGCATTTGTAGAACAAAAATAGAACAATAGGAATAGTTGCACACCCAAAGCAATCTCGATCGATTTCTTCACAAACGAAAACTTCCCTTTTTCAATAGACGTAAAGTATTGTGTAACTCACACGATTGTATAATCGCGTGACGTACCGCCAATCATTAGGGAACAAAAGGATCGTAAAAGACGCAAAGGCCCCGATACTCACGGCGCATAAAATAAATTCCAGTATTCCGCACGAATCGTTCTTAATAGCAAACTTGTCTTACGAGCGATATACGACAACGCTTAAGACTTAACGGCGATCAATCGTCTAACGGCACGCTCACGGATACAGTAATAATGCACCGATGCAATATCGCTTCTCTCCCGTACAGTGCAAACATATGATTTCACTTTTCCCCGGATTACGACAACGGGAATTATCGATTACCGTGGCGCTGCGAATATGACATTCGGAATTCATAATACAGAAATGTGATTTAATGAGAGAAATTCCAAGCCATGATTGCGCACGAGGATGATATAACTCTACTCATCGGACGTTAGCTGATCATCTCATTTCTAACTAATCATACGCGACTTTTTTGTCGTTTATATATCACGGCATGGTCAGTTATGATTACTTCTTGATATGTGCAACAGTCGACGACAAGCGTCTCTGAAAGAAATTCGTGTCTCTCTTTTCGAAGACCGTAATGAATAATCGTTATTAAATGTGATTAATAGACGCTCACTGCGCTCGCAAACGTATCCAGGAACAAATGATGCAGTAGCGGCGTAAATCGTGAACGTCGTGTACAACGTCACCATAAAATTAACCGATGAACTTAAATCATGCGATTGCGTGCGCGTTCCACGGGCCCATTGTGTGAATGTGCTATTATAATTGTTTTTCCGTAAATCCGATTCTTAGAATTGCCTTAAAGAGAAGATCTAGAAAACAAGCATTATCTCTCTAGATTTCCTAATGATTTACAATTTATAGTGTCACTCAAAATTGAATTTTAAATACTTAAAAATAAAATTTAAATATATATGTATATAAATAGAAAAAAGACAAATTTATACGTACAAAATTATTGTATATATTATAAATTCAATATTTCAGTATCAAGTTTCAAATTTCTGATGAAGCCTAAAATAAAAAAAAAGTAAAATATTCACCTCCTATTTTCATCTTTCGCCTAAATTCAACCATTTTCGCAATAATGAATGAAAATAAATTTATCATCCAAGCAGGTGTTGTACACCACAAAACTGTTATCTGCATCTTTGAGCTACCGCGCAAGGATAAATAATTGCACGCCGATCGCGAAGAAGAATCTTCGATCGAGCACTCTCGCCGTCATCCTTCGACACCCTCGATGACGGCTCGCGCCTAAACGTGACACGCGTGATTGCTCTCGCTCGGACGCCGCCGCCGCCGCCGCCGCCGCCGCCAACAAAGACTTATCCGATATTATTATCGGATAATCTGATCGCAGACTCATCCTCTCCTCTCGCGAGCGCGAGCGGTTGACATACTTTCCATTAAAGTGGTACGCGCCCGGTGTGCGGTCGCGGAACCCAGGCATTTTACCTCCAGTGGTGGTAAAACGGCGGATTCAGCGGAGGCGCATCCGCGTGGAGACGGGGACCGTAGCTAACGAGCGCGATCTACGACGGAATGCAGGGGAATTGGGGAGAAAGTCGCGCGCGCGGTGCTTCACCGGCCGTAAGAGGCCTGCAGATGAGGTGTGTGCGCGCGAGATGCGCCACGGCTCGTTCGTTCCGAGAGTCGGATGCAACCTCGGCGCTGCAGCCTCGAGAGAGATGCCCACCTCCTCTCCTGACGTCTTCAGCAGACGTCGGGATGATCGATGGGGGCAACGCCGGGGATCGCCGCGCGCCGTTGTTCGCATAAATTATGACGCGGCCAGGATAATGTCGGAGGATGCGCATGGAAGGATCCCCTTTTTTAATCACATTCGAGAGAGAGAAAGGGACGTCGGATGATGTTTATTCTTCCACGCGCGCGTTCGGAAGCCTCTAATTTCATCGCTGAAATCAAACCAGCTGCGACTTGATTTACTCCTCGATACAGATTATATAATAATTTAATTTTAATCCGATTATTAAAGCGAGGAGAACGTTCAATTACGTTTATCTGTCTGTGAAACTATGGACGCCTATCTTCCATTAAATTGGGAATACCGTTGATACAATTGTTCGCAGTCAATTGATTTCATGAATAAAAGATTAGGCTTGTAAGAGTATCCAGAAACTAAGTTTCTAATTATTGTAATTATAAATAAAACCTTACTCGTTATATCGCGATGTTATTATTACTACTGGCTAGCTTTCTCTATTTGACTTATATTGAGCAAACCGTGCGCTCGGAACATTTCTCATGTGTTAGAAGACGTGAATGCCCAGCCTTGGATTTAACGTGGACTGACAACACGATAGGCGTATTCGGCGCTAAACATACGTGGCGCGAACCTCCGTAAGTGAAATATACCTTTTTGTTCAGATTCGCGAAGTATAATCAAGAAAGAAGCCGGGAATGTGCTAACGCTCATTTCGCCTCTCGATACGCAAAGTAGACGAATCGGCCGGCATCCGCATTCGATGAAAGTGATCGAGAAAGAGCGACTCTACGATCACGAGCTAATTGCCGGCTTGCGCTGTTACCTCATCCGCTGTGACCTCTAGCATCATTCCTCTCTTTTTTTTCTGCTGTGAGATTGCCCGAGATTCGGTAACACACCGTGTCATCAGTGTTAAAAAGAGGCAACGAACCGAATCGGTATGCAACAAGTACGCAGTGAAAGCGTTCGGTAGTTCGTTCGTTGGAGAAATGGCACCCGGCGGTCCGTCGCAAAGTATATCATTTAGGCACACAATTGAGCCTCCGGATTATCGTTATTAATAATCCGATGTTCTTCGATTCGACTGTGCAAATGTGCAATTAGAATTAAATTTACCATAATTTGGCAACTCACAATAAAACCTCTTAAAATTAATTTTTTTAACAATCTAATAACGACTTACGATAATATACGAAGTATCTTGTATACCAACTTTCCCGGTTGCATATTTTTCAGAGAAGAGAACAAACATCTCAATACAAATATTCATATAATTTTGCAGAAGGAAAACGATTAGCCCTACTTGTCAAGCAATCTTTCAAGCAGCTTTAAAAGTGAATACGTCCCACTAGTAGAATACTGGTTAAAACCGATAATATCTTCGTGATCGATAGGAATGTAAATCATAATCTTTCTATCTAAAAATTATTGTATCCTTAAGTATAATAGCCAGTTAGCAAGCTCTAACCTTTTGGTTCACTTAGCACGCGATAAATGCGACGAGCACGAGAATGTTAGATGAAAAATTAGTCGAGCTTTAGTATCTTTAGGGCAATACGCGCATGTAGATACTGTTCGCGATATAAAGATCAAACTCGATCTTTGAAAAAAAAAAAAACGAAATTCTTTAAAATGTAAAAAATGAAATGGTAGAACCACCTTGCCTTCCTGTTCTTTGTAGAAAAATTTCTCGGTATCTCTAAC